>ML799616.1:253490-276859 GCA_009831015.1 Picea engelmannii
TGTCTTGGGAAGACCATTGAGTACTATGTTCACCAATTCCTTTTCTGAAGTGATCTCTTCAATAGCTTGTAGTTGATATCTTAACTGGGAGATCCTTACAAAGTATGATGTTATGCTGTCGTCATCATTCATCTTCATGTTACGGAGCTCATTCTTCAGACTCATAACTTGTCGAATGTTTATGACTGAGAAGAGATTTGTTAGGGCATCATACATCTTCTTTGATGAGTCAAGATGGGAGATGTAGGGTATAAAGTGGTCTTTTATGGAATCCACTATGATACTCATAACATTGATGAGTCAAGATGGGAGATGTAGGGTATAAAGTGGTCTTTTATGGAATCCACTATGATACTCATAGCATTGATGTCAACATCTTTGAACTTCTCCATAGCTGCAATGTTCTGCAGTTCCTTCTCTTTTCCTTCTTCAAACTCTGGCTTCACGATCTTTCCTTTCACGATATCCAACACTTTATTCTTAGCAAGGATGAGGTCGATCCTTGTCTTCCATGCTATGAAGTTAGAGGCTCCATCTAACTTATTCTCAGACTTGATAGAGTTAATCATGGCTTGCTTTGACTTGGTCAAACCCTAGATTTTGACCATAATTTCAAACTTCACATCTTGGCTTGCTGAGAGTATCAGGAGATGCGCAAGGCTAGGGCACACTGATATATCCGAAGATTAGGTCAATATATTCACTTAAGGTGCCTCAACAAGAGGTTTAGGGTTTCTGCAACTGCTCCTGCTAGTAACCCTTGCAGTAGTGTCTTAGGAGCTTCTTTTTGCTAGTAACCCTAGCGGCAGTTCCTTAGCGAGCTCAATATTCTAGCGGCTATGTTTCCTTCTAGTGTTTAGACTGAATGAAGGAGGTGTGGGCCCATAACCTGTTAGAATATAGAAGATTGTGTGCTCGTTTTACCATTGACAATACCCTCGTGCGCGCCAAACTGGGAACTGCAATTCTGAGATGTGTCAAATGAGAATTGGCGCCCTATATTTATACTGGTTCTGCCGGATTTGCTGGGGTCGACTTCTCCTTCTGGATAGTGTCTGTTCAGTATATTATTATCATTTCTGGCTGACTTCTTCTCTTGGAGGCTAATAACCTAATATAAGTTATCTACTTGAGCCAACAAGACTTCTAGGTTTATTAGCCAACTCATTCGGGTTTTCTCTTGCTTTCTGGAGTCTTCTATTCTCGTCAGGTTCACACATGGAGATAAATACCTCCCGCAGCTACCATAATATTAACAATACTGAGGATGTATGTGATGGACAAACCATCGAAATGAGAAGACTACCTACACTTGGTAGAATTCACCTACAACAATGGGTATGAAGCATCATTGAAGATGAGCCCATTTGAAGCACTTTATGGTAGAAAGTGCAATACTCTAGTAAGCTGGGATAATCCAACTGACAGAGCAGTAGTTGGGCCTGTTATCCCCGATTTCTAGGGATAACTAGGAGATCATGTCTCGAGGCCCACAGGTCCTGGACATGGAGTACAGAGAGCAGGATTGACCTGAGCATGGCCTTGGAGGGCCCATCTTTCTTCTCTTTCATCAGACTTGTCTTGTCAGTAGTAGCAACATCCATCACCTTCGGCTTGGACTTGTATCAGAGAAGACTCTTGCTCCATGAGGTAATTGGTCAAGGTATCATGGTATGTGTCATATTTGATCATTATAACCTTTAGATATTTGCATCAAATTCCTTTTATTTCTGATGACTGCTTGGATCTTACATTAACCCACTTGACCATGGTTGGGGGGATTGACAAGGTACCCTAGCAAGCTTGTACCCATAGGTTTTGGTTTGCCACCGGGGGATTTTGAAGGGCCATCGTCTGTACCTGTCACATCATCACTTTTGCATCTTATCTCCCACTCATTTGTCTGATTCCCCTAGTTCGGGCATTAGGATGATCTGTTTGTGGGGTTACACCTTATCTCGTGGGAAGAAAGGGCTAAAGGCCCAGAAGGTAAAAGCAATTGGTAAGAGTTAAAAGCCATAAAAATTAAACCTAGAGATGCCTCGCACAGGGATCCCCGAGAAGGAAATAAAATGCCTCTCAGCAATAAGAGGGACCCGAAGAAAAATAACAAAACAAGACCCAGCCAAGAGGATAGGGGGTCTCATCATGAGCCAGCCTATTATGTTCATAGGTACCTAGCAGTATGACATTGCCATTATCTGGTTACCATGCCAGGGCAATGACCTTTGGTTGCATGGCTAAGGGAAAGGGGGTCTCATCATGAGCCAACCTTCTCATCTTTGCGAAAGTACTTGTGGGTAACACTGTCAGCTCTGGTCACCACGCCAAGGCAGTGTCCTCTAGTTAGACTTTGAAATAAAATAAATAAGAAAAAACAATAAAGAAAAGAAAGAATAAAGGCAATAAAGGGTTTGGAAAGAATTGCATCCATGATAGGTACAACTCGCCTTCTACAAAGGCACCCACAGGTAATATCGTACACCCCTGTCTTTCACTCTACCCGTATGTCTGGACATCCCTTGACCACATCACCTCGTGTTACATGGCTTGGATGATACCCTTTGGAAACTTTCATTTTCTTATGGACGCTGGCCCAATAGGGTATTTTGTCTTTCTCTTTGACTTTGTATAGTAGGTCATTGTAATATATTTGAGCTATTGAATGATATATTAGGGGTTTTATGCATGTATTTGATAAAATTAATGATGAAATGTGATTAAAATTGCTATGATCCCTGTGACTAATGAGCCCTTGGAGGGCGAAGTTTTTGATGTGTAGGACCATGCCCGACGGAAAGGTACCAGTTGGCCCGGTACACATGGGGAGATGATTAGTTCGGACCTCCATGGGGCTGAAGAGCCCATCAAATGGTTGCTAGGACCCTATTAGGGGTAGAGACAGGACAATGATTGGATGAGCCTTTGCACATGAGAATAAGAAGGACGTTCCACCCAGAACACTTTGGTTGAGCCCAACCTAGGGGGGTTGACCCACTTCAAGATGGAACGTTTTCCTTTTGATGACCAGGATGTCACCCAGGAAGTTTTGATGTCTCCTTGAGCATGTGGAATTTTGACAGGACGACTGGCACATGTGGCAGCTTGGAGGAGCCCGGAAAGGGCTAACGTTTGACTTCTGGATGCTGGACTAGCCCCAAAAGGGCCTAACGTCTCCCTCAGAGGGGCTTGACGTCTCAATTTTTTCTCATTCATGTCTTTTACTTAGCAGTTAATGTAAAAACAATATGATTTTGGTTTGTAGCCTTGTTGGCTATTTTTAATGACCTAATTTTAAATTAAAGGTCATGATACACTATATATTGAGGATGCTTTTTCCTGATTTGAACATAACAGAAGAACTCACACTTGTGAGGTCTGATTTTTGCGCCCTAGTTTGGGTATTTGGTCTTTTAAAGGAGGCACACTTGTTGATGGAAGGCTTTTCTTGTGATATTTGGCATTTCTCTTGAGGAAGGTTTACAACTAGGGTTTGCACATGCTTTTCTTCATGATATGTAAGTGTTTTTCCTGCAAAACTTCTTGATTGAATGGTTGTAGGTTAGTATTCTTGCATTTACTTATAAATTTGCTGATTTTAAAACCCTAGGTGACAAGCACACAAGTAGGTCCTTGTCTCATGTCCCCTTAGAGAGAAATTTTCAGCCATTGAAGAAGGAAGAAAGAGCCTATCCTTTGCTACACTCTTCTCACTTCTTCCCTTAAGCTAGCTTTGATTTTAAAGGTTAAAAGGAGGGTGACGTCCTAGGCCTAGGTTATCTACACCTAGGACCGTCTATCTTCTAGGGTTTTAGTGATAGAGCCTTGCCATTGCAACACTCTCCCTCATTAAATCCTCTTGTTTTAAATCTTTTCTTTTGCTATCCGTTTTGCCAAGTTTGACCTAAAGAAGGAGGAAAGAGCACGAGGCCTTGCTTAAGCAACACCAGAGTGAGCCTCTTTCCCGTAGGGTTTTGATTCTAGGGCCCTGCCATTGCAACACTTTAGAACCCTTCCCTCTTGTCTTTAGCCTATTACTCCTTCAACATCGCGTCCTCTCCTTGAATGACTCCATATACCCTTAGGCACTGATCTTAGACACACAACATTGAAGTCCTAGTGTCCAAAACAACTCTCAAAACTTTAAATTTTGAAACCCTAACTAACTAAGCTAACCCTAACTAGGCTGACGTCATAGTTGGTTATTCCATCTTGACGCAACAAACATTGATAATAAGCAATTAGATGATGGTTAAATGCATTTATTGAGTAAATGATTGATTAGATATATTGTTTGTTACATCATCTCAATAGTTGTTGATGAATTGATACTTCTACATTGCTATATTGACAAAACATTGATCTCATTAATATCTGTTGTTTCATTGCTTATATATTATTGTCATATAGTCACATGGAGTACTAACGCACTGAGTTATAGCTTGCATATATATTGTACTGCTATTGTCTTGTTTCGGGCAGGTGTTTTCATTTGGGTATACACTTCATTTATTGGCTGATTAGCCGGACTTTCTGACCTTGGTGGTAACCTGTGAGGAGGAACTTTTCCCTTGACTTTTATACTTTAACCTCTTCAAAACCCCAGGTTTCCGGGGATGTCTCCCCTGGGTTAACCTCCCTAAATAGAAAGAACCTCCCCATTGAGGTGACATTGGGTGGGGAAGGTTCCTGTTACGCTAGTTTGGCCTCAATCCTCTAGCCTTCTGACCTAGCTACAAACTGTGCGATAACAGGGCCATAGTTGCTCAAGGAAATGGAAGAACAAATGCTAAAAATTAAGCAGAATTTGAAAGCTTACCAAGACAGGCATAAAAGTTATGCTGATAAAAATAAAATCCACAGAGAGTTTAAAGTGGAAGATCATGTTTTTTCTGAAAGTAAAGGCCAATAGAATTTCCTTGAGGCTGGGAAACTGTTCCAAATTGGCAGCCAAATTTTGTGGGCCATTTGAAATCCTAGAAAGGATTGGGCTAGTTGCATATATGCTTGCATTACCTACATCCATGACTGTACATAATGTGTTTCATGTTTCATTACTTAAGAAATATATACCTGATGCTAATCATGTAATCGATTCAAATGTGATTCAGGTGGAGCAAGAAGGTGTCCTGCAAGTGCATCCTATGCGCATATTTGATCAGAAAAACAAACAACTATGGAATCGAGCCATAGGGATTGTAAAGGTTCAGTGGACTTGGTATGGTCCCGAGGACGTGACATGAGAGCATGAAGATGCAATGCGGGCAGAATACACACATCTTTTTGAAGATTTTGGAAATCTTGCTGATGTTGTGTGAAAGTTGCACTGAGGACAGTGAAAAAATAAGGGGAGGGGATTGTAATACCCCAAGGACGCGCCCCAATTTCATTATGAATTGTAATTATGTTTTATAGACTGGTGATCCAAGTTTATATAAGCTGGTGGGATTATGTGTTTATTAGGCCAGAGAGTCTAAGTGTTGAAGGCTAAGAGCCTGATTTTTGTACATGTAATGATGCACATTATTAATATAAAAACACCTCTGTGTGTGGACTGACCATGATGAATGAGTGATGGAGGAGTAAGCTTCCACATAGTCTGGGTAAGGGAGAGGGGGATGAAAGGTTTGGGAGAAGGGATAAGCTTAAGAGATTAAGTCCTTGGGAATAATAATTAAATATTATTCCAAAGCTGTGTAAATGTTTATGTTTTATCCTAAGTTCCTGGAAGGGGGAACGCGTGCAAAATGGGGAGCATGAAGCCCCAGGGAGACAGGTGTCAACCTGGGCGCATGCAGTTAGAACCAGGGAAGTGAGCCATGTTAGGGGTTCAACCTCCCATTCTCCATCCTCCCTCTGAATTCGTGGGTGTCCATGATCGACATCTGTTTTCGGTGTTTGTTCTGGGGGAATCCTTACCTGAACCATTAAGTCTCTACGTGGGATCTCTGTACACCCTCACACAGCCCCGAAACCTGAGCCGTGAGTCTGTCCTGTATTAGTGGTTGGGAAAACCAAATATCCTGTAATTGTTGAGCCTTATTATGTTTTGGCGTCTGTCTATCACCAGTTTGGGAAAGCTCGTGTTTGTGTTTCCCGTGGACTATTGTGGCCGCGTAGTGCTTGAATGTGTGTGTCTTGTTGGCCAGTGCATGTTCATGTTGAGCCTCGTAGTTGTCCGACTGCGTTGGAACCCGAGTTGAAGGAAACAGGTTGTATGACCTATGTGTAACACTCTCTCCAGGTGAGGGAGGTGGTTGCGGTTGAAAAGAACAGGTCGCCAGACCTGTGATCAACTCTCTCCAGGTGAGACAGTGTGCTGAGGAAGTAAGAACTCCTAGAAGGGGTCCTGTAGCTACTATAGAACTCTGAGACTTCCAGTCTCGTCTGTTGCTGAAGCCCAAGGCAAGGGAGGTTAGCAACCGAAGGATTGTCTTGGTGACAATGAAGGTGTATACTCCTAGGGTGGGACATGGATGTGGGGAATGAGAGTCTTTGAGCAGTGGGAATAAGTGGATCCTGGGAGAAAATCTTTCCTCTGTAACTGTGTGTCTTCCCGTTGACCTTTCCTAGCCTAGGATTCCCTGTCCGGTGGAGCTTAATCCCAGCTCGAGGGTGACCTACTGCTGAGAGTGATGAGCAATGCGGTCTAAGGATGGGAGGTTCGTTGAAGGTATGCACACAATTGGTGGATTACATCAAGTTTCAAAGATAAGTATCAATTTGAGCTTAATATTATGTTTTTCATGCCTATGATGCTTATATGTTATCATGTATTATGTAGCGCATATGAATTATTGTTAATATCCCTGATGATGTGTATTAGCAGTAATCCTGTGCTTACTCTGAGTTGTTTAATTAAATCTGTTAATTAAGTTTAATATGCATGATTTATATATGAGTGTGAGAATGTTCCGCATAGTAGCATTGCCCGTAAGTAAGGGTTGATGGTCGGGGATGTTACACCCGTGAACCAAATTTGCTCATGGTCATTGATGTTCGGGGCATACTTGGATTTCCAAAGATTCTCCCACGACACCGATTTGTATTTTACCCATCTCCACCAGAGCTTTGCCTCATATGCCTCGTTGGTTACCTGTGGGTCTTGTAACCCCAGGCCTCCTTTGGTCTTTGGTCTGCATACCTTGTCCTAGGCCACCATGGCCCATTTCTTTTTGTTTTCTGCGCCTCACCATAGGAAATCTCTTTGGATGGCTCTTATGTTTTGTAGTATTCCTTTGGGGGCTGGAAACACTGACATCATAAATGATGGAATTGCTTGTAGAACTATTTTGGTGAGGATAATACTTCCGTCCAGATTTAGAGCTCTGTATATCCAGTTTTTTACCCTCTCCTGCAATTTGTTGATAGCTCCTTCCCACGTAGCATTTTTCCAAGCTCTATCCATCAGGGGGATTTCCAAGTATTTTGTTGGGAGTGTTTTGCGTTCAAACCCCATAATGTTGGCCAAGTTTTTTTGAATTGTCGGATTAGTGTTGAAAAAATAAATCGTGGACTTGGAGTGATTGATTTTCGCCCCCGAGGCTTCCCCGAAGTCTTCTAAGATTTTTTTATAAGCCTTCACTTCCTTCACCGTGGGTGTGCCATGGAGCAAGGTGTCATCAACGAACTGTTGTTGTGTTGAGGTTGGACAATTTTCAAAAGGTTTGAGGCATTTTATTTCACCAACTGCAGTTGCACTTTTTATACTTCTACTTATCCCTTCCATCATTAGAATGAATAGGAAGGGGGATAGTGGATCCCCTTGTCTGATGCCTCTAGATAGATAGAAAGGTTTGGTTGGGGCTCCATTTATTAAAAATGAGAAACTTGTCGTTGAGACTAGAGTGATGATCCATTTGATCCAGTGCTGGTCGAATCCAAAAGCTTCCAGCGTCTTGGCCATGTAGTGCCAGCTTATTTTGTCATAAGCTTTCGCCAGGTCAAGTTGGATTATCATCCCCCCTCTCCTTTGGCGTGGATGATATTGTCTAGGATTTGTCTCCCATCCACATAGTCCGTCTGTTCCTGTGAAATCAGTGTGGGAAGGAGTGGTTTTAGTCTATTGGATATGACTTTGGAAATTATCTTGTAAACTACATTGCACAAAGATATTGGCTTGTAGCGATCTGGAGTCCTAGATTCATTTTCTTTTGGGATTAGAGTAATCACTGTGGCATTTAAATATTTTAGGATGGAGGCCGAGTGCCTGGAGTCCTCCACCACCCCATATATGTCTAACCACATCCCAACAGGATTTGAAGAATTCCACTGTGAAGCCATCTGGGCCTGGGGCCTTTCAATTGGGCATCTCTTGGACCACTTGGTCGATTTCTTCCTCTGTAATGGGTTTTCATAGGCTGACATTTTGATCCTCTGTTACCAATTTGGAGATGTGCTGAGTTATCCTCTAGATGGCCATGGATCTATCCTGGTTGGGCTCTTTGGCAATCCCCTGGAAGTGATTGACCAATGTATTTTCAATGTCCTGGTGGGATTCTCTTTCGATCCCGTCTTGATCCCTAATCTTCAAGATTTTGTTATGAGATCTTCTTGCGATAGTTGTTTTGTGAAAAAAATTGGTGTTCCTCTCCCCTTCCTTAAGCCACCTTATTCTGGACTTTTGGCGCCACAAAGTCTCTTCCTTCTTGCATCTTGCTTCCCATTCCTGGATCATTTGGATATCCTCTTTTTTCCGATCCTCTATGTATCCTTCTTTGATGCAAAGTTCCTGCAACTTCTTCATCCTGTCCTTGATGCTTTTTTTCCTCTAGTTTATGTTCCTAAATACTTCTCTATTCCACTCCTTAAGTTTTTGTTTGATGTGATTGAGTTTCTTGTATAGTTTGAACATCCTTGTCCCTTGGTCCGGTAGTTCCTCCTGCCACCATTGGTTGATGTTCTCTTTGAAGGTGGGATGGTCAATCCAAAATTTCTCAAATCTAAATGGCCTGTTCTCTGGTGTGGTCTGAAAATTTGCTTCCAATTGAACTAGCCAGTGGTCTGATCCCCCCTAGAGGAGGATGTTGCAGTCCAAAGCTAAACCCTGCAAAATAATGGATTCCGAAACCAGGAATCTGTCTAGCCTTGTGGCTACTTGGTGGCGATCTAGTCATTTGTTTTTCTAGGTGAACCGTCCATTGCTGGTCTTGATGTCCACAAGCTCCATTGTGTTTATGAAAGCTGAGAATTCTTCCGCATCCATGTCCAATCTCCTGGTGCCCCCTTTTTTCTCAGCAAGAGTAGTGATGATGTTGAAGTCCCCAGCCAGAATCCAGTGGAGGTTGTTGGTTCATTCTTTGATTCTCTGGGTCTAGGAGCATTCTCATTTTTTCCTCCAACATCTAGGGGCCATACACATTCCTGCATAGAATTTCCGCCCTGTTCCCTATAATTTTCATGTTAACAGAAAGTGTGTGTCTCGTGGATTCTACTGCAAGTAGGTTCACCAATTGTGGGTTCCACAAGGTGATAATTCCTCCCATCGTTTGTTGGCTATCTACAACCAACATCTTGTACTTACTCCACTATTTTTTACTGATTATTTCCATTCTGTCCAATTTGCATTTTGTTTCTTGAATGAAAGAGAGGTAAGGTTGTTCCTTCCTCAGTCTATTTTTAAGGTTTCGTTGCTTTCTTGGGTTGTTTAGGCCTCTTATATTCCAAGTTATAATCTTCATTTAAACATGTGGGGGGGATTTGGGGAAGATATTTTTAATCTTACCTGAATTTATCAATAGGGATCATAGTTCTTGTAGGGCTACACTATTTGATTTCCTGCCTTTCTTCCTCTTTGCCTGCTTGGGTGAGTGTTGTGGATGTCTATCACCTGTTTTGATTCCCAGGTGTTCTATCTCTCCATGCATGCACTTGGTACCTATGGATTTTGATTCCTCCCTTAGGAGGAAGAGATATTGAATGCGATCCAGTTGCTCTGCTGGCACATTGTCAACCCCTTTCCTTTTCCATTGTTCCAGTATGTTTGGGAGGTCTATTCCTTCCCTTTCCACAATGCCTCTGAGATCTGGGTCTTTTGTTCCTACCTCGCTTGGTGTCATCTCAACATCTCCGTATACCTCTTGCATTGGGGTATTGGCATCTTCGTTTCCTCCTTCCATAGGACTCGCGCTGCCTCTCGGTTCTCCCTTGTTAATTGGATTTTCTGTGTTCTCATGAGTTGCTTGTTCGCTTGTTTCTCTAGCTTTTGTCTTTTCCTTTCCCCCTTCTTCTCCTTGGTTGGGGCTGCCCCTTCCTTCTGCTCTATTCCTGGCTTCCGGGTTGCTGCCTGTTGGGGGTTTGCTTTGTCTTTTGTTTTCTCTACTTTTGTGATTCGGCCTCACAAAACCGTCCTCATCCTGCTGTAGTTTGGTGTTTTTCGATTCTTGTTTTTTATTGAGAAGAAATTCTCTTAGTAGGTGTCCATGTTCATGACATCTTCTGCATCGAAACATGATCTTCTCCTAGTCTATGCTTTGTATCCATTCCTCATCCCTAAACTACAGGCTTATGGCCTCCGAGAGAGCCCCTGAGACGTCCATCTCTATACAGATCCTTGCATAGGATGTGTATCTTCCTTTTAATGTTGCTTCCGATGTTATTTAAAAAGAAAAAAACTTAAAAATATACTTTACATCAATTTTTTTTTTAATAAAAGAACATTAAAATTAAACTTTAATAAAAATACACATCAAATAGAAAAATTAAAATAAAGAAAAGTTAAAAATAAACTTAAAAAAACATGAAAAATTAAAATAAAGAAAAGTTAAAAAATACACTCAAAAAAACATGAAAAATGTGGTTTGGGGTGACAGGCGATTCATCACATTTTTCATATCTTCTCATCCCTCCCTCTCGTCGCTCAAAGGAAGGTTGGGACCGCTCCTTTGAGTGGTGGGAGAGGGGCCGCTCCCACCCTACACCACCTATGACTTTTGAAGGGGCAACGTGGGATGGGGGAAACCCCCCTCTTGCCACTCAAAGGAGTGGCTCCAACACTCCTTTGAGCGATACAAGAAGAAACTTTTGAAGGGATCATGTGGGGTGGGCTGGGGTGGGGGCAACTTTCGCAACAGGGAGGGGGTCAAAAGAAGGCAGGAAAATGTGATTTAGGGGGAGGGGTGATTCTTGTTTTTTTAGTTATTATTATTATTTTTATTTTTTAATATTTGATTTATTTTAATATTTTGTTTTTAATTTTTTTTTGCTAAAGTTTAATTTTAATGTTTTTATTTATTTATTTAAAGTTTAATTTTAATGTATTTTATTTAAAATTTATTTTAATGTTTATTTAATTGATTTTTTAATGATGATGATAATGATTAACATCCACTGATATCGAATTTGGTTTATTGGATTTTAAGAAGGTAGCGGTTTACTTAACATTCTTTAGAATTTTATTTCCGTGCTAAAAAAACATTAAGAGAAGCGTTCAAAGATCACCATAGTTTTGTTGAGTTAGAAGGTTAAAAAGGTTGGTAGTTTAACATATCTTTTGAAATTAAGATCTAATCTAGGTATAGGCTAGACGGAGTGCTTTTCATCTTCAACCCTCTTAGTGTCATAAATATGACAAATTATTTCATCCCACGACGTTTTGGGAATTGTCCAATGCCCAATTTCACTATGGAGCTTGTGATAATTGGTTCTTATTTCAACAATGTTGATTTTCTTCTCTACACTAGTCAAAACAAAGAGATACTTATGATCTTATAGAATAAGGTTAATCACCTCCTTATAATATCTTAATTTTCTTTTTCCCTCTAACTCTTTATTGCACCACAATTTCTCCTTAAATTTAGATGTAATAATATTTTTAATATTATCCTTATTTTGTAAAAGGATTTCTTTTTTTATTTCCCAATAGTTTAGCCAAGACTAGGCATCCTTATGCCATCCATGTTTGAGCCAAATGTGGTTTTGGTTGGAGTTTGAAGCAATTTTGGGAAGCCTCTTGTCTTCCATTTGTTTAACTTGTTCTTATACATAAGGTACCTAGTGATAGTTGTGCTCTCAATGGGGGAAAGACTCACTTCTGTGAGGAGGATATGATAGGGTGTATTGCCTTTAATTTTGAGATTATAAGTTATAAGATTCTTTTGGATTTGCTCCATGCCTGTCCACAATTCTCTAGAGATACTGCATCCCCAAAATTTGCATCCATATAAAATAACAAGAGTAACGAGAGTCTAAAAGATGAGTTTTTTCTTATCCCATATCCAAAGGTTTGTAAATTTACAATTGTTTTAAATCCTATAATAAGCTTTCCACCCTCCATTTATCATTTTCTCAATGAAATAGTTCCAATTAAGCTTATGTTGAATATCAATTTCGATATATTTGTATGAAAGCACTTCCTCCAAGTTATTGTTGTCATATGTAGAAGTATTGTAGGTGATATTTTTGGATCTAATTATCATAACTTTCATTTTGTCAATATTAATGGTTATACTTGTATTGGAGAACAAATCCTTGAGGATTATTAGTTGCTTCATAAGGTCATAGTTACTCCTTGCCATAAGAACAATATCATCGGAAGAACAATGACTATACCAGTGAAAATTGAGCTAGCACAACCTAACTCTTCCAAACAATCTTGTAACTTGTCAGTGTACATGCCAAAAAGGGTTGGGGACAAGGGATAACTTTCTTTAACTCCTATATTACAATTAATTTCTTCTAACTAGCCCTTAGTGTTCCTAAACTTGGCAAAAACATTCTCATACAACCTTGTTGCAACAAGCCTCAATTCAAAAGGAACTTTTAACTCTTACAACCTATTCCAAAGGTTTTTGTTGGGAACTATGTCAAAAGCATTTTAAATTCAACGAAACAACAAAGAAGATTGATTTTATTATTGCGACACTCCTCCACAATGATTCTAAGGGTAACAAGGTGGTCCACAATTGAATGATAGTTTCTAAATCCAAGTTAGCCTTTAGCTCTATTACTGTGGATTTCTATCCATATTCTAATCTTCTTTTCTAAAATAATTTTGTATAGCTTGAAAAAAATGGGGCTAATCATAATGGTTCTATAGTTAGAGGGATTGTTTTTATCCCCACTTTTAAAAATAGGTACAATGAGGATTTGTGTCTAGGGTTTAGGGAGAACCTGCTTGACTACTGAATTGAAGAGCTTGTATATGTGAGGGATGAGGATCAACCCTCCAATTTTTAATATTTCATCTTGGTAGTCTTCGATGTCTTTAGCTTTCCCATTTGTGAGCTTCTTAACCCCAAAATCTATGTCTTCCATAGAAAAAAAATCGTCTATAGGAACATTTGGAGTGGTGTCCATGGCATTAAGGGATTCATAAAGATTTTTAAGGTAGGAATTCTAGTCCTTCAAGGGAATCAAATTATTTTCTTTAGTTTTATGAGTTAAAATTTGCCTCCAAAACTTCTTAGGATCAAGTTTAAATAGGTGCAAAAGATGCCCTTGTTTTTTATTCATATCACACCTTTTTCATTTTAATTAGGGATTTGTATTTATTTATCTTATTGGGTTTTAAGGACTCATTAGAAGCATCCCTAATGGATTTCATAGAAATCTTAAACTCGTTATCATACCAAGGTTTGGTGTTCTATTTTTCTTTTTGCATAACACCTTGATAAAGAACTTGTTAATGGAACTAGAGAGGGTTGTTGTAAAATTATTGTTAGACTATCAGATTGAAGATAAGCGTGAATGCATTTATTAAATGATATGATACATTGATATATACATTGATGTGACCTTTGGATTCAACTTCCAATGTCTCTTGTGTTGATGTTTGGGCAGCATTGGAAAGACATTCTACTAGATTAATAATTATAATATGATTATTAATTATTAAACAACATTATTAATTATAATATTATTAATGTAATAATATATTTATAATATAAAGTATAAATATATATAATAAAGTATAAAGTATATTTATATTATATGTATAATATAATATAAAGTATAAATATATTTATTACCAAAGGGACCCATCTCTTCATGAATGGTCACCATGGTCACCATATGTTCTTTATATATAGAACAATCATCATTGTAATAATATATTCATTTATATACAATATCATCTCTTATGAAAATCAACATGGTATCATAGTGAGACTGAGCTT
The DNA here is from genome assembly GCA_009831015.1 of Picea engelmannii. Lineage (NCBI taxonomy): Eukaryota > Viridiplantae > Streptophyta > Pinopsida > Pinales > Pinaceae > Picea > Picea engelmannii. The sequence continues at coordinate 267,605 of ML799616.1, forward strand.
GACTCCCTCATAGGAGGGCCCATGAAAATGAGAGAAGAGTAAAGTCTTGGGAGTGTTAAATTTATGGGGTTGTTGCAATCTCTATGTACAACATATTTACTTTTTACTCCTACCTAAATTATAGAAAGAATTCCATAAATTATGGTGGGCAGTAATTTCTAGTAAAAATGTTTAATTCCCTAAATATGAGGAATGTACTGCATATTTACTTCTACCTATATTTATGCAAAAAATCGCATGAATTATGGAGGAACAATTTAACAAAGTCAAATACTATGTAGATGGATTATAACCAAATTAATCTTTGGGTAGTTACGAGAGGTATTCTCCAACTATTTATAAGAACTAAAATTTAATTTAATTTTAAATTTAATTTTCAAAGAGACATGTTTTTTTGGATCAATTTAATATTACTATAAGAAGACACAACAATAGACACACACATTTTTCTCTCTCACACGCGGGAAGTGATCTAAGGAAGAGACCAACGTTTCTAAGAAGTTGAAATTTTCTGAGTGTAATTACTTAGTGATGATCTAGAATTTACTAAAGTAATATCGTTGGAAGTAATTACCACTTGTGAAAAATTGTACTTGTCTAATTTAACACTAGAAAATCAACATGGCTAGCCTTATGAAATCGAGTATATGATGGATGTGTGTTAGTAGAAAACGTATCATTTCGAGGGTCACTGTATATAGTTGTGCACAAGATAAATTGATCTCCTCTAGGAGATGTTTTTTATTGTTCTTGTTTCTTGTTATGGGCACGTCATAGGTAATAGATTTGAGAAGGAGCCATAATGATAGTTGCAGGAAGCAATATGAAGCAAGACTATCTAGAAATAGAGTTGTGCACATCCATGTACTGAAGAAGAAGAGGAGGTCAACACATGCAGAGGGAGAAGATGACTCCGAAGACTATATAACCTTAGAGGGAGTGATGGCTTCAGATGTTTTCTGTGGGAATCTGGATAGTCTCATTATAACATGTTGTAGCTATTAGAGAGCTACCCACCGGCCCTAGATGCATGCTGTGAAGTCACTATGGATTTCCTGTGATGTATAGATTCGTGTGTCTGATAGTCAATGGTCATGAGCTCCTGTGGATGGTGACAACGTTAGAGTATGTGCCAGATATAATACTTTCCTCATTAATAGGGAGTGTTGAGATTATATGTAATTTCAGGAGTTATTTTTAAGTGTTAATGTTTCAACAAATTGATCAGGAAGAATGGTCCCTGTAGTCACAGAACACTCTGTTGAGTACGTGACAACTGCGGGACACTCAATGTGCAGATCAAAGAAGGATTTATATGGATGAGATATTTATTAATCAAGGGAAGTATAGAGTAGAAATCCTAAATAGGTTCAGGATGTTGGATTGCAAGGCAATGGCTACACCTATGGTATCAAATATGAAGTTTCCGGAGGATACGACTTTAGAGATTGTGGATGTTACTTTATACAGGGAGATGGTGGGTTCATTGATGAACTTGAGGAACACAAGACCAAATATATGTTTTGCTGTGAAACACCCTGAGTCAATATATGGAGTAGCCTAGGTAGGTTCATTTGGTTGTAGTAAAACATGTGATGAGGTACCTTAAGGGTAAATTAGATTATGGTCTCAGGTATGTGACAAACCATGAGTTTGATTTATATGGATATTCGGATTCATGTTGGGCCATCAGTATTCCCGATCATAAGATTACTTCTGCATATTGCTTCAGTCTAGGCTCCAATATGGTTTCATGGAGCAACATGAAGAAGTTGTGTGTAACACTCAATACGATTGAGGCAGAGTATGTGGAAGCATGTGCAACAAGTTGCGAAGCAATGTGGCTTTGTAAATTGCTGAATATTGGACTAAAATTGACTTGTAGGTAAGACTTGGAAGAAGAGGATGATGAGGCTTATTCTGTAGGACAAGTGATGAAGTAAACATGTTGAAGATCCATTTGATATTCAGTGCTCGAGAGGGATCCAGATAGTCAGTTCCAGAGGGAACTAGGTACTACAGTAAGGAGCAGGAGGCTCTGTTGGATGTAGGAAGAAGTCATGTGTGGTGCTCAGTACAACTGAAGCTGAGTATGTGGAAGCATGTGCAACAAGTTGTGAAGCAGTGTGGCTTCAGAAATTGCAGACTATTGGACTGGATTTGACTTGTAGGTAAGACCTACAAGAAGAGGATGACGAGACTTGTTCTGGAGGACAAGTGATGAAGTCAGCAGGTTGAATATTCGGTTGATATTCAGTGCTCGATAGGGAGATGTACGGTTAGTTCCAGAGGGAGATGCATACTACAATAGGGAGTAAGGGGCTCTATCGGATGAAGGAAGCAATCACGTGTGGTGCTTAGTATGATCGAAGATGAGTATTTGGCAACATATGCAGTAGTAGTGTGGCTTCGAGAACTGTTTTCTGGGTTATTTGGTCTTGGAATGGAGGCGACATGCATTTGGTGTGACAACCATAGTTGCATGAAGTCATTAGAGAACCCCGTGGTCTATGACAGTTTGAAGCATATCGAGATCAAATATTACTATATCAGGGATATGGTGTAGAAGGGAGCAGTGAGGCTCCAGTTTCGTGACTACAGAGGATCAAGTTGCGTACTTGTTTACCAAGTTGTTGCCGAGGATGAATTTTGAGTACTTCAAGGACAATCTTGGCATGGTCCCTCTTCAGAGGGGGCATTCTCATCCAACATGAAAAAAGGTCGGCACTGAGACATGTGGAACTAATCCAGCATGAAAAAAGGTCGGCACTGAGACATGTGGAACTAATCCAGCATGAAAAAGGGTTGGCACTAAGTGTTCTCATCCAACATGAAAAAGGGTTGGAATTGAGACAGGTGGAAGTCATCCAACATGAAAAAGGGCTACCACTGAGTGTTATCATCCAACATGAAAAAGGGTTGGCACTGAGACATGTGGAACTCATCCAACATGAAAAAGGGCTGGTACTGAGTGTTCTCATCCAACATAAAAAAGGGATGGTACTGAGTGTTCTCATCCAACATGAAAAATGGTTTTCACTGAGATAGGTGGAACTCATCCAATATGAAAAAGGGATGGCACTGAGTGTTCTCATCCAACATGAAAAAGGGTTGGCACCGAGTGTTCTCATCCAACATGAAAAAGGGATGACATTGAGACATGTGGAATTCATCCAACATGAAAAAGGGCTGGGACTGAGTGTTCTCATCCAACATGAAAAAGGGTTGGAACTGAGACAGGTAGAACTCATCCATCATGAAAAAGGGTTGGCACTGCGTGTTCTCATCCAACATGAAAAATGGATGGCACTGAGACAAGTGGAACTCATCCATCATGAAAAAGAACTGGCACTGAGACAGAGGGTGCACATGATAAGATACTGATGCATTGCAGAGTAGTGGATGTCCTGGAGACATGCTGTAGTTATTTGAGAACTACTGACAGGCCTTGGATGCATTGGTTGTGAAGTCACAAGAGTGCATATGATGAAGTACAAATGCATTGCGAGGTAATGGATGTCATGGTGACATGTTGAAGCTATTTGAGAGCTACCCATAGGTAATATTCAAAGGTAATCTTGGCATAATGTAGAATGTCTCCCTCGCTAAGAGGGAGTGTTGATGTTTGGGCAACATTGGAAAGACATTCTACTAGGTTAATAATTAATATTATTATTATTAATTATTAAACAATATTTTTAATTATAATATTATTAATGTAATAATATATTTATAATATAAAGTATAAATATATATAATAAAGTATAAAGTATATTTATATTATATGTATAATATAATATAAAGTATAAATATATTTATTACCAAAGGGATGTATCTCTTCATGAACGGTCACCATGGTCACCATATGTTCTTTATATATAGAACACTCATCATTGTAATAATATATTCATTTATATACAATATCATCTCTTATGAAAATCAACATCTTGGACTTCCTATGATCGTTACATGAACTTGACTGTTCATATTCCATGAATTTTGTAACCCTGAGGGGTCATGGAAAGGCTCAATATAGCGATCGATTCCTTTTTCATCAACCGAGATACCCATTGTTTTGGGGAGTTTGATCGAACCATCCAAATGACCCACGAATCCTTGAAGTGGCAACTATTTGGGCTGCTATACGAACTATTTGAAAAAAGCTCATTTTAAGGCTATAGATTCCTGAGGCCTTTAAGGTCTTGATAGCAGGGCATGCCTTGGACGTGGCATCCTTATGAGGGAAGTGGATCACTTTTGGAGATAAGGAAGGGATCTCTATTGTTTCCAACATCCCCACCCCCCCATTAATCCAAAAGGGTGTAGATCAATCCAAGGTAAGAGCTGATATCTGAAAGTGGGCGACTGAAATCTGGAAGTGTGCAACTGCTGATGGTTGAATGTTCTCTCTGAATATAGTGATTTTTGGATGACCACAAACCAAATGATGGTGGTGGTTTAAGGAAAAACACAAACCAATATGGTGGTTTAAGGATGACCACAAACTCATTTGGTGGTTTAAGGATGACCTTAAACTTTGGAACCCTGCTCTAGGTTCAATGGTTCCCAGAACATTTCCTAAGTTAGCTAGAAGTTGGAAGCTGTTGTCTTTTGCTAATTGGAAGTGCTATGAAATGTTGGTTTAAAGATGACCATAAATTGTTTTGTAGAAAAATATGAAAGTCTTCTACCAAGTGGAGGTTTAAGGGAAACCACAAACCGTTGCCTAACAACAACTGTAAGCCTTCTACTAAGTGGTGGTTTAAGGAAAACCACAAACCAATCATGCTCGCTTCTCATGCTCGCTTGTTATTTCTTGACTGATAGGAATTTCTAAACTGGAATCCTAATTGTCAATCGTTGATGTTGTTCCCCCTATTAGGGACAAGGTGAGAAGAAGAAAATGTCTACTGCAAGATGCGTCAATACTCGAGAGTGAATTCATCAGTATGATTGACATATCTTCTTGACTATTGACGACCATCTCCAAGAATCCATCCACCCATAGTGGTTCTTTACTCTTGCAATTGTCTTGCGTTTGAAACATCTATCTCAAGGATGATTGTGCTGTCCACAATGCTTGCAGGGATGAAGATCGAAGCACTAATCTTCCATGTGGCCAACTCATTGACAATGTTGGATCAAAATCTTCTCTTGAACTGGAGCAGGTCAATCTAAACTTTCTTGAAGCAACCCAACACTCTAGAACTAAATCGTTTTGGTGTAATCCATATTATGAAAGGTGACTTCCTTTTCATATTCGATACTAGTTCTATGCTTTTTCTGCCTGATTTATTCCCAAGGTATTATGATCCGCTTGGAAAGAAGAAGCTGGTCTTTATCTACATTTGAATTTGGGGTTGTCTCACTAAGTGGCTCATGTGTTGGTTGTTGATTTGAATCGACATCATCATCTTTTTCATATTCAAAAAGAGGGTTATGAACATGGACTAGTTCAGAATGTTATCTAAGATTCTTTTGCTCAAGTGCATCGGGAAGAGTTTGCAACAATGCTACTTTGGCTTGTGAAACTTGCAAGTAGGTCACAACAGACTGCAAAGTGGTTTTGTCAATGATGACTGTATTGTCCACAAAAGAGAGGATTAGAGTGTTCAATAACTCTAATAATTTCTCAACTCGGGCCATTTTGAAGACAAAAATAGAGTCACATGTTTCTTGCAACTCCACTTAGACTTTACAATGCAATCAGACTAAAAAATGCAAGTAACAAATGAAGGTGTCAACTTCTACCTAAAATGCACCCGTTTACAATGTAACTAAACTTGATTTCAAAAAGCTACAAGTAAACTAAAAACGTACTATTTGTAAGTTACCAGTGTTTCTGGTGAATGTGTCATTGATGCGCTATGAAAGAGACATCAACATATGTCCTTGTACACAATAAAGTGAATTCTATTATCATAATGGTTTTCCAAGGAATCAATGAGGGTATCCACACAACATAGACACCCTGTTGTAGGTTGCAATGGCCACTGATATGACACCGAGATCTTGCACGGATATGCTCATGTGTTTGGAGCAAAATCTATTAGCTTCTCACTTGAACAATATGAATATGTCGCAATGGTCCACACTCACTGCAGCTGTCTTTCAGAATAAGATGTCTCAATTTCACAATATGTACAAAGAATACCAAGACACCACTTTGAATGGTGTTGTTGTGTGATATGACTTCTCATCACTTCACGGTGCATTATCCCTGCATCCAAATTATTAATACAACCACCAATCCTAAAGAGATTTGTAAGCATGATAATAGCAAGCAATTTCAGAATGAAAACCCAACACTTAATATTTTATGAACCATAATATCGTATGAATTCCTGCAATACAGAAATGTCATGTGTGACTTAAAAACACCATGAAAATAAAAGCTGCAGACTTTTTCCACAGTCCATCTTCCTCATAGAGTGAGATGAAAACATTACAACACCGTTAATTCCATGGTTGCAAAAGCAGGTAATTTTAACCTTGAAAAAAATGGTGCTACCTATAGCACCACTTTTTGAAACAAAGGTTTATTTTGGCAATTTTGACCAAAAAATATGGGTTTTTAGGGCTAGAGTTCTCATTTTGAGGTCACAATTCTTGTCAAGTTAGTTACCATGTTTATGGTGTTTGTATTGATCTTTCCAAGATCCAAGCCTTTCAAAAGTGGTCAATGATATAGGTGGTTATCTGAGTCTACCATCATTGGATAAATGATCCCGATCTTGCCAAATTGTTGTGGTTCTGTAAGCCTTGAGTTTTCATTGCATTTTTTGGGCCCTTGCCATGCATTTTTTGCGATTTCACTAGTCGGTGCCTTCCATTTTCCAAAATTGTAGAGATTGGAATAAGCTTTGTAATGGTCCAAAGATTACCCAAAATGGATTTCATGTGTGAAATTTATGGCCGTATGCAATTAACATTCAAACTAGGCTCCTCAGGGCCCACCTTCCTTTCTCCACATAAGCACTGAGAGTTAGGGTTTTTCTTCTCAAGGTTTTTGTCATGATGATCAAATGTAGTTTCAACATCTTATTGTGGGATTTTTTTGAGTGAGCATAACCATCGCTTCTCTTCTTAGAGATAAGATACCACCATTCAAGCCACTATGTATTGTTTTGTACGTTGTAGTGTTCTCACAGTTGATTCACTAATAGAATTTAGTTTTCATTACATATGGTGTTTCATTGTGTTATATATTTTGCAATAGTATGTTCCTCATTTCTAACTCAACGTAATTTGGATTAGTGGTATCAAATAAATCTTCTCTTAGATCAGGGTATGTCCCCCAAGATTAGGGTATAGGGAGTTGGGCACTGAGCTAATCGAATCTGGTGAAAATCTTCCTCATCGGTGTAAGCAACCTCACATGGTGGATGAAAGAAAAGGTGATATAACAAGAGATCCTATAAATTTGTTGCTCTGGGAAGCCTTCAAGTGACTTAGGAACTAGATGATGGATAATTTATCCCAAATCATTCAACAACATTCCAACAACTAAAAAGGAACCTTTAACAACTAGTCATTTCATAGAAACTACACCCTTGAAGGTGCAAGTTAATTTTCATATCCCTCTATTTGAAGGAAATATAAACACAAAAACTATGGATAGATGGTTAAATAACTGAGAGGATTATTTCTATGTTCACAACTTTTCCAACAGTGAGAATATTACATTTTCACCTATGAAGTCCCTTTCCCATGTCAATGTTAGTGGAATACTCATTGTGCACAACACTCTAGAGATGATTCCAAAAATATATGGGAAAAACACATCCGAAGTTCAGGACCTACAAATCTGGCAAGATTCAGGACCATTTTTTACACTTACAAACTTGGATGACCACCTGGATCAGTGGGTGCCTATGACACTCAATAAGATTTGAGGACATTTAGATTAGTAGGATTTTATCACTACTACATATGGGTGGATTATTCCACGAAAATTTTCCACGTTTCCACCAGTCTAATATTTTTTTTAAACAGGGCGAGATTTTCGTCACTACTGCTACGAAAGTTCGTCGCAATATCGACGCAAATCTTAATTTAACCTAGTCAGGATTTTCGTCGCTATAGCGACAAACTTTCGTGGCAATAACGATGCAAATTTTGTCTATCTCATTGGTCGGTGTTAACGACTAGTTGACTATTTTATCTATATATACGTGACTTTAAGAGACTTTGCAACATAGTTGCTATAGTTGCGACACTGTTCTTGGATTTTGCTTGAGCTATTTATTTTTTCCGTCACCCACCGGTTGAACAAATCCAATTCTTGATCTACATAGCTCAGATTTTGAACTTGTAAGGTTAGTATGCTATTTTTTATTGATGTACTCATTTAACTTGTAATTTTTTTTTCAAATGTCCAAATTGCATTTAGCTTATTTTTTCTTTGATAATATATTTATATAATATGTGTAGTTATACCATATTTCATGTCTTTGGTTTTTGGATATAGTTAGTATATTATATGAAAAAGGGTATGTAGATTCCATAATATTCTAGGTTTATGGAATCCACATACCCTTTTCCCTTCAATTGTAGCTATAATCTCTCTCTCTTTTCATTGATAAAGATATGGAATTGCTCTTGAAACTCAACCCTAATCAGTGAAATGATAGTAATTGATTTCTATACTAATAAGATACATAAACACTAACCCTAAACTTATGTTAGGTGTATATGTCCTTATTATATAAAGAAAACATTTGTACACATATGACCTTACTATAAAGATGCTATCTATGTCGTCATGATGTTGATCCTCTACACATATGATCACCTTATTATAAAGATGTAGGTCACTGTAAATAAACATATTATAATCGAAAGGAGTAGCCAAAATATAAAAAAATGACAACTTAATGTTTGGTATGGTGTAGGTAAGACAATTACTTGTTAGGACAAGGATTTGTCACAATGAATGGAAATGACAGGAAGCTTGCTTGGTTAAGAGCGACATTAGAGGCGAGGGGCGATGGAAAATGTTATTACCCTTGCTATGATTGCAGAGGCTTGAAAAATAGAAGACTTTTAATAACAACAGCCCAAAAACATTGTAGGGAGAATGGGCATGCCGAAGGGGGTTATAAATATCGTTCCTTGGTAAGAGGATTCAATATTTAATGTATTCTCTGTAATAATCAGTATGTCATGAATTTTAGTAATATTTCTTATCGTGATTTTTATATTTTCTATACACACTAACTTTTCTATGTTGTTTTTTAAATATATAGACGATGC
>ML799616.1:297093-307287 GCA_009831015.1 Picea engelmannii
CTTCTTTCACAACTTTACAACTTCAAGCTTCCCACATGAGCTTATTCTTGGCTCTCCTTTCTTAACAACAAAATTATGAAATTTATACTTTAATCCTCCTTCAAGCCTACAATCATCTCAAAGACTTGAGACTTGCATATATAAACAAGTTTTGTAAGGTTTTAACCATTTGCCAAAATTTGAGCTAGATGTAGGTAATCCCTTGTATTCTTCAAGTACATAAGAGTTTAACTTTAGAGCTATGGTCAAATAAAAACATCAAAGGTCTTAAAGGAAATTGACCATGTGGTTTTATATATATTTATCATACTTGATTACCGAATCAAAATGTTGCAGGATACCATTCACATGAAGTMTGGGCTTTGTTGTGACTTGGATCAATTGACAAGGATTATAAAAGCTTATGATTTGAGTTAATTTTTTTATGTTTTCCCAACAAATAATTCATGTAGTAATTCAATGCCTAAACTATGATGTACAATTCCTTATCTTATTTGGGTATATTATGATTGCAACAACAAAAGTTTCAAGTGTTATGTTATCCAACTCCTTCATTGTATCAAAGGTTCCGTCATTGTGTATCATGTGAAATTTGCTTTGATTTCAAATGAAATTTCAAGTTTCATTAGATTTAATATTGATGCATTACAATTCTTTCAAGTCAAAGCTTCATTTACTTGGTTTTCAATTGCAATGAATTGAAAGGTTATTCTTGCCTTTTCTAATGTGCATTGAAGAGACACTTCATTCCTAAATAATTTGCTAACCCCATGAATTACCTTTGTTCAATTAAATTACTCTGCTGCAACTCACTATAACTCTGCTGCAACTCACTATAACTATGCTGTAACTCTGTTGCAACACTATGCTGTAACTGTACTTTCTCCTTCGAATTTTGTGTTGTTACTCCACTTGCTGTTACTCACTATTACTCTGCTGCAACTCGCTATAACTTTGCTGCAACACTTTCTGTAACTCTGTTGCAACTCACTATAACTATGCTATAACTTTGTTGCAATACTATGCTGTAACTGTACTTTCTCCTTCGAATTTTGTGCTGTTACTCCACTTGCTGTTACTCACTATTACTCTGCTGCAACTCGCTATAACTCTGCTGCAACACTTTCTATAACTCTGCTACAACTCACTATAACTATGCTGTAACTCTGCTGCAACACTATGCTGTAACTGTACTTTCTCCATCGAATTTTGTGTTGTTACTCCACTTGTTGTTACTCACTATTACTCTGCTGCAACTCACTATAACTTTGCTGCAACACTTTCTGTAACTCTGCTACAACTCACTATAACTATGCTGTAACTCTACTGCAACACTATGTTGTAACTGTACTTTCTCCTTCAAATTTTGTGCTATTACTCTAAGGAGGTTACAATAAACAAGTTCGAGAAATGGTCTTAAGATATCATCCATAAATCTTATAAGTGTTGTCATAGTATTGTGTAATATAAATTGCATAATGACTCACTCATGCAATCCATGTGTTTTTTTGAAAGTAATATTCCAAATTATTCTTTGTGTATATTGTCATATTGGTATCCTTACTTCTAATCCAACTTCATGATAACACATGCTTACAATATTTGGTTGATTAGTGCCTTGATTATTTGTAGGGGATATATATATTACAATGTAATGCCATATTACAATATTACAATGTAATAGTAATGCCATATTACAATGTAATATGGCATTACCATATTACATTGTAATATGACATACAATATGGTATACCATATTTGATGTAATCTTTTTTTTTTAAACCTAAAGTCATCGTGGCAATATCGACGCAAGTTTGTCGGAATTTGCCACGAATATTTGTCGCATATACAACATGTGCATCGTAAGTTATTGGCTTGGCATAACTTTTCGTCCCAATTGCGACGAAGTTTCGTCGTAATTACCACATTTCTTCGTTGTTATTTCGACGATATTTCATCGTAATTGTGATGATGCATAGGGTTAACCGATATTGAAGGTGGTGACAAGTGGAGAGCTATTTTTGTTGATGTTTCCACGAACACTTGGATCATGGATATAGCGACAAAATTATTCCGATGAAAAAAAATCCTGGCTTTCGTGGAAATTGCGACGGATAAGTGTTGCAATATCAACGAAAAACCGTCGCAAATTTGCTCATGTGTACTAGTGTATCATAGATTCATTCACAACTTCTTTGTTATTGGTCATCCCCTGACTGAGTTAACAAAGAAAAATGTATTTATAGTTGGTCCATTGAGTCACAACAAGCTTTTGAGAGATTAAAATAAGCCCATGCTTCGACATCGATTGTTACTACTCCTGATTTCATGTGTCCCTACACCATTGAGTGTGATTCCTCTAGGTTTGGACTTGGTGTAATATGCTTATAGAATGATAGACCCATTTATTTTGAACATTGAAAATTGAATGTTGAAAAAGATTACATGTTTAGATACAATAAATGAATGTTTCTCATACTTCATGCAATGGCTAAGTGGTGTAAAATCCTCCTAGTCAATAATGTCTTTATTAAATTTGACCCCCTTGTGACACACCTATTTGTCGCACTACCAAGTGTCTCACTTATGCGTGCACTTTACCAAGCTTCACACTTAAGTGTCGTAATTTCATCTCCATGAGGGAGTGTTTATAATAATCCCTGGACATGTTGGAAGGGAAACCTATCATTTGGAGGTAGAAATACTATCTTTTACCTTGAGTTTTTGGCCTTTTTGGAGGATCATCGCTCCCTTGCCCATGTGGAGAGGGGGATAAAACCTTATCATCGCTCCTTTCCCAGTTATAGGGGATAAATAATCTCACCCCATGCTCAATTATGGGGGGGGTGATGAAGTGGTTGCAACCATTATGCCTTATTTTGAGATATTTTTTCTAGGATATTTCATTTGGTTAGAGGTTGGTTCGAGCTACCCTCTATCCAAGGCAAGGTCAATCTTGTTTGTTCAACTAAATCTTCATTTGATCCCATCCTCTCCTCAAAATTATCCTATGGTTCTGTTGTCTCAAACTCCTATATAATGAAGGTCATTCTTGGGTGAAAGAGGGAGGAAGAACTTCATGATATCATACTTTTGATCTTGTGACATTCAAGGCGCTAGAAAGGAGAGCTTGGAGGATCTGCCGCAACATCAACATTAAGGTTGTAAATGCTTCACTATTTATTGATTTCCATAATATGATTTGGCCTATTCCCCTCTTTCTTATATTGTTCACTATATGCATGTCTATTTTTTTGTCTAATTTGATATAGATAGATCAATTCTATTTAAAAATATATTGTAGAAGGAGGTATTTCTTTGTTATTTGTAGGACTTCTCTTGCACCAAGAGCTTGGACATCAAGATCAAGGGCTAGAGCAACGAGGAAAACCGACGAAAAAGAGGTAAGTCATATATCCTTCTCTTCTCATTCTGATTGTTGACATATAGAGTGGATCTAGGGGGGAAGTAGAAAACCATTTGTTTCTCTTTGTCTTGGATCAAAAGAGTCTTGATCCAAGGGAGGTTTCACCTGTCCGCGAGGGAAACTTTTCCACAACAGAAATTGGCGACTCCACTGGGGATAGTCTTTTTGATATTTACTTACTTTTTTCTAGCCTTTTTAGTTCTTGTTTGTTACTTGATCCTTTTTTATCATATGAAAATTCTTTTATTTTCCCCCCTCTTCTTTGATTTTTCCCCTTCCTTCATTATTACTAGAAATCTTGTTGAGTCAAGAACCTAGCCCTTTATCGAATTAGGGAAAAAAATGTCTTTTTCACCAAGTTATAGACTTCATCCCTCCCCTATAAGGGAGTGCAGAGAAATAATATCCTAATTATCACCCTCTGTCAGTGTCTTGGGGGGAGATGAATCCTTGATCATCACCCTATCTATAGTGTTACATGGGTGGTAATCTCTTTTCTTAGTGAATTTTGGCCATGCCCTGTCTCTTTTTTGTCAGTATTTTGTCTCAGGCTTGTACATCAGAGTCTTTGCTACTTCATTAAGATTTTGATTGCTTTTTAAATTGAGTGATAGCTATTATTTATGATTCCTTTTGAAATTTTCCTTCTCCTATCAATTTTTGGGAGTACTAGACCACTTTAGGTTCTCTTGATCCTTTTGGTGAGTCTATGTCATTGTTGGTCTAATTCCTATTACCTTTGGGCATTTAGACCTGTATTATTTTGATTCTGGAACTTTTCAAACTTCCTTGTTTGTCTTTGGAATCTCTTTTATTGATTTAGGAATTGGAATATGTTATTTTAGGCCTCTTTTGATTGGGTTCTTGCTTTTCTTTGATTACACATCGATCCTTTGTAGATTCAAGAATTCATTGGCCTTATCACAACTCTTTTATTGACGATTCAATATTTATTTGATTTGATTTAAAAGGTTTCAAAAATGTCTTTTTCTTGATTTCCATTATATTGGTTTTTGCGAGCATTAAAAGATTGAGTTTTCTGTTTGCAAGTAACAAGTGTTGAAGGCATCCTTGTGATTGGATTCTTTTGCTTCTTGTTAGACCAATTGAGTGCTTGTTTTCTTAATCTTCTTTAAATTTGGGATCATTTGTAAGTGTCATTTATCCCTTTCATTCTTATTTAAAGCGAAAGCAAAAGAAGGCTATATTTTGAGTTTTTCATGTAATTTGAAAAGAAGGAAAGAATTTTCTTTTGCATCCTACTTTCATAGGTGGAGTTTTGGATACACATTTTAAAGAGCTTGTATTGCATTTGTTTTGGGAATTCAGGGATATTAATTTGATGGTTTGATATTTTAACTTTTATCCATTTGTTAAAGGAAAAGAGAAAGTTGCATGATATTGGACATTTATTTGTGTTAAGAAGAAAAAAAACTCCTCTTCTTTCCTCAAATAGAATTCATCGAAACAAAATATTTGCATTTCATTCTTTCTGCATGGTTTTGGAGTCAAGTCATAACACCACCAGTTTCATCTTCATACACCATATTAAGTAAACAATAGCCATTAAAAATTAACCAAGGAACTTAATAAAATCAATTAGACATCTTTTGTTTTATAGCACACCAACAATAGTGTAAGGATAGGGCCTTTGGATTAAGTAATAGTGAGTAAACTATCCAAGGCTACTAAACGAAACTGTATAATACTAGAGAGAGAGAAAAATCTAGTAGTAGCAATTAACATTAGGCGGGAAAGATCTTCTCATACAAGAATCAAACACGAGGTCAAGCGAAGCGATCAATTGAGATTTCCCCTCTTTTGTTCGCCTAGTGGTACTATTGCAAGTTTGGGTCTTTGAAGAGTGGAAAGTCCTTGGGGTGACACCACTACTTTTTATTTTTTGGGTCGTGGATTTGTGTCCGACATTACCATACCCATTTTCTAGTCCTGACTGTCGACTGCACCCCATTGGCCATTCGTTGTGAATTGGTAAACATAGTAACCTCTCCTAGGATTCCACACAGGTGACTTCAAGGGGATTCCTTCTGCAAGGATGGTTCCTTGGTACCTACGAAAATCGTTCAATCTCCACTTTAGTGAATCGAGAGGGTATTTTCCTACGAGCTCTTACTTGCACCTTGGGGGATTGTTTTGTGAGGATTATTGTAATTTTTTCTCATATCTTCCCCAGTGGCTTGATATCTTGTCTTCAGAAGATACTTTCACCTACTGTTTGCTTGGTTGATTGCATTTAGATTTCTTAGGCGTGTGTTCTTTCGAAATTCATCGTTTTCCTTAGGTATCGTCATTTTTGTTATACTTTCATTGTGGCCGACCAAGGTCTCCGAAGATATCATAGAATGCAAGGGTTGGATCTTGAAGGGAACAAACCTCCACACAACCCTTCCAATAAAGGAACCACCAACGAAGATATTTCTTTAGTAATTGGGAGTGTATCTCCCTTAAGTGACCAACTCTAAGGGGTGGTTGAAACCATCAAGGAAGGAAAATTTCTCCCTCCTGCAAATCCCCCTTTAGCTGGTCCCTTTCACTCACCAATTGTTGAGTTACCATCCATAAGATATATTGATTTTTTTTCTTCCTACCGCTTGCCACCTTAAACATTTAGTAGGAAATATTTAGGTATGGATCCCATACCACTTGACTATTCAGAGAGATTGGTGGTATCACCCCCTCTATCTACATCTTCTGTAATTGACCCTGCAATGGCTACTTTTTCACAAACAGTTACTACTGGTGCTTCTCCTTTGTGGGGGACATCATTATCCCAAATTACTCCGTCGCAACCACCTGCAAGCACAAATCCTTTCACAGGTGGACCAAGTTATGTTCCCACCACTAGAGATACACATATGTTTACACCAAGCGCTTTACTTGGTCATTATATACCACTTCCCTCTAGTCAAGTGGCCAATAGTGCTACTGTATCGGGCCCTATGACAAGTGGCTTGTTTCCTCCCCCTTCCAGTCAAGTTGGTAACACAATGATAGTCACACAAGTTGTTCAAACTCATACTTGGGGGAAATTATAGTTGGGGGAAAACCCTCAGCTGCGAGAAAATCTTCAACGCGGGGACAACAACCAGTTTGGGGGAAACAACTAGTTTGGGGACAATCCTTTACTAGAAACCAACCACAAGCCTGGGGACAAATTGCTCCATCAGGTCCCTCCATCGCTACTATTGTATGCCTTTATACTAGAATACCATATCCGGGAGTTTCAAACACTCCATGGGGTCAACCTAATCTGACAAGAATCCCTCTGCGAGGAGCTTTACCCACTCAACCGTTGAACCCCATGTTTCCTATTCCTCAACCTTCTCAACTAAAATATATGGGAGGACCATCAAGTTTTACCATGCCATCACAACCAATATATGTTCCTACTAGTATATCGATATTGTATCAATACTATCGGTATCTGCGAGCCAACCAAAAACTTCCCTTTTTTGATACATTAGATCTGTCTGATTTGTTGCGTTTGACTAACGATCCCAATCAACATGCCCCATTATAGCCATTGATTCCTGCCAAATTACCCTCTGATATCCTGAAGTTCGATGGGAATCCTAGAGAAGATCCCAACAATCATGTAATGACCTTCCATCTTTGGTGTTCTTCCAACTCCTTGATGGATGATTCCATTCGCTTAAGACATTTCCAGAGAAGTCTCACAGGTTCAACAACCAAATGGTATAACGAGTGTTGAGTCTCCATTTTGATACTTCTAATGCCCTATATTACCTTTTATCTGAACCTATTTTACATATTCCATGTGTATCTAATTCACTGTTTCCTCCATAATACACTCGATGACCTTGTTCACGTGCATAAGAGGTAACTTATGATTAAAGCATGATTTGTTTAGTTTTATTGAGTTAATTTGATTAAATGCTTCATTATGTATGATCCTAATCACTTTGACTCTTAAGAAGCATGATTTCATACCCAGTCTATTCTGGTACCAAGGCTCCACCTATTCCGGTACCAGCCTGTGCTAATCCGGTACTAGAAATAATTCAAAATTTTGGAAAGATTCTAGAGGAAAATCGAGCACATGGGTTTTGTCCAGAATGATGTTTTCATGAGGAAACATGAGTCATAATTCACCCATATCGCACGTGTGGACCTCCAGCTCAGGGGGAATGATTCTGCCAAAATTATAAAAAAAACTCAAACTGCCAACTTGCACCTCGATTTTCGTGCATATGGTATCAGATCTAGAAATTCTAAAACATGGGTTTTGTCCAGGATATGATAAATTGAGTAATACTAGGGCCGTTTTTCAAAATCAGAATTGTTTTGGGAGATATGGGTGGGGGACTAACTCGAATTTGCCCAAATTGTTAAAAAACACAGATTTTTGGGATTTATCCTAAAATTGTAAAAAATGTTTTCTTAGTTTGGGGATTCGGTTTCATCCATTCCTCCATAGATTTTATGTATAAATAAGACCTCATAGGTCTGAGTAGAAGGGAATTATCATGATGTAAGAATGGTTCTTAAAGGAGAATTGTTATGATGTAGAATGGATTCATGAAAAGACTCTTTTTGTAAACCTACTTGTTGGAAATTAATGCAAGATTGAATTCAATGATTTTGTCTCTCTTAGAAGTTAACATCTGGTGATCTAAAATATTCCATGTTGGCATCGGAAAGGGCCACCGATTCAACTTGGTAAGCTTATTGTAAATTGTTAGTGTAGATTTTCATTTCATGTATTTGTTATTTTGATTTCATGATATTTTGTTTGATTTCACTATTTGAATTTGTTGCAAAGTGTGGTAATGCAGGAACAGTTGGATCTCCAAATTTCACCATACATGAGATTTAATGGATCATCCCACTTGGTAGTTTAATTTCTCCAGGAGATAGATCTTAAGTTCATCTCTTCATTTCATGAGCCTCTAATGAACAAATTTGTCACCTAAGAAAGAACCTTTCGATTCACTGTTTGCTTGAGAAGTTTTGTTATCATTTCTCTCTTCTAAGTTTGGAGTGGTATTGTTGAAGTGTGCCCAAATTTGCTTGTTAGTTGTTGTTAAAGATATTAGCTACAGATAACAGATTCAAAGTCCATCTTTCCACTTCATGAGTTTGTAAATGGACAAGGCATTATCTGAGCAAAATCTTTTGAGTGCATGATTGCAAGTTTTGCTTTCTAATTTATGAATTGTGTGAAGAGTGTTATCTTTGAAGTGTGAAAACAGAGTATTGGTTTTTATATGGTTTTTTTGATTCAACTATACTCATCAGACATAGGAACCTATCTGTTATTGACACATATAGTGCATCAACTCTTTTGATTACGAATCCCGGTTGATAATTTATGTTTGGTAATATATTATGCAAATAATTGCACCAACATTTTGGCATCGTTGCTGGGGAGTTGTAAACGGTAATAGGTATTATTTGAATCAGATTGATTTAATGGTTTTGGATTGGTTTTATGGATGACCTAAGGGCGGAGAGAAGACAATAAGATGTGTGGGAAGAGCCCACACATCCACTTTGGTGGGGTTGCTCCAAAGTTAGGTTGTCCTCTCTTCTTTTGATGCAAGTGTGTTTTTATTTATGCAAATTTAGTTTTCTTTATGATGAACTAACTTGTGTGAACTGATAACTTGGTGACAACACGGTCTCAGTAACACAAGGAGTTCAAGTTTGGTGTGTTTTTCTTTTGCAAATAGTTTTAAAATTTAGATCTTTAATGATAAATCATGTTTGGGGTGTTGTAAGAACCCCCTGAGTACTAATCCGTGTTACGAAACAGGTATCATCAACCAGCTAGAGTAATTCAAGGATGATCAAGAGATTGAAGAATGTTCCTCCAAGAACTTTCTCACATTCTGGCAGCAGCTGGGATATCCGCCTCTCAGGGAGAGCATATCTTCACAGTAGTCAAGAATCTAGTTGTCTCTCCACATGAAGAATTAGAAGTCCCGTCGGATTCCTCTTGTCAATTTGTTGAAGGGAATAAAGAATCATGGATAGAATTCAATGGAGAGAAACTAGTGGAACCTGAGATTGAGGAATCCTTAGCATGCCTCTCAGCAGATCCTGTATGTACTCCAAAGACCAATAATTTTGAAGAGGATAATCTGCATTGCATGGTAGAAGAGGACATTCGGTGTGACGTAAACAAAGAAGAGAAACAAGAATATAATTATCCTATTGAAATATGGTTTCAATTAGTTATTAGGTCACACCACTCTTTTATTTATTGTTTTATCCCATCATCAAAGCAACTGGTTCTTCATACCCTGGTATGCATTAAAATTTATCTTTTAAACCTGAGTATGGATATATTTCTAACCCTGTTACGCACATGGCTTCACTGGAAGTATTCCTATACTTGAAGGACATTTTCTTTTGTTCAATTAGAGTAGGATAGGTAAATAAATAAATAAATGTTGAATATAAGTACAATGCAACCTATCTTTCATATTTTTCATAGATGGGAATGTCAAAAGCTAATAAAGAAATCAATTTAAGATTTTTTGTACCTATAGTAGTTTTCTTTCTAAAAGTTATGATAATTTTGTTTGGAATCTTATGAGAAGGGAATCTCTTCATCCTTTGAATGCACACATGATACTAGAAGGGTTTCAAAAGAAGAGAAGGCATCCTTGTCAACGGAAGATAACACTTAAGGGAGTGCTTCATGACCTATTTCTTCAAAATTCTTCTTTTTCCTTAAGTTGTTAAAAATGATGCATTCGTGCTTTATCATTACCTATCTA
>ML799616.1:307746-318796 GCA_009831015.1 Picea engelmannii
TGTTGAATTATTTTTACTCTCATGCACATCTTCCTCCTACATTTATACACTCAACCTTGAATGAATCATCCTTGCTCTCCTTTAAGAAGATATTTTCACATTTAGTTGTATATGATAATGGGTGCACTTGTCCTATTACCTCAGTATTTTGAAGAAGTGATTTCTCATTGAAATATCCATTGAAAAGTGGTGACACCATTATGTATAGTACTAACCTAGTTGATTCAACAAGTTCTTATCCAAGTTTCTCTTGAGAGGTATTGATGAAAACCTCATGTGGTGGACCGCCCTTGCAAAACCACAATGAACTTTCATGAGAAACCTAATAGGATTAACTAGAGGGACCTCTTAGTCATTATCCGAGATGTTACATTATACATTGAATAACTGATGATTTAAGTTGAATGTGGATGATATCACCCTTGGGATAATTGCAAACAATTAATTATGTGCCTAATAAATCTAAAACACTCTCGTACCACCTGTCTTCCTTATACTCTAAAATCTATCAATGAACATTATACATTATTCTAAATCTTTTGAGTAATATAATAAAAAGGAAGTATCAAGAAGTACAAGTAAACCCGCTGGGGTACTGAACAGGCCTGCTGGCAACGAGGCCATGCTTGTATGGTACTAAGGTAAACCCGTCGGGGTACTGAACATGCCTGCTGGCAGCGGGGCTATGCTGGGTAAAGGGAGTTGAAAAACATAAAGTGGCACACTTAAAACTGAACATAAACCCTTGGGTATCATTCTGAAGCAATCATTATCAAATCAAGGCTAGGAGATGACCTTTATATCTCTTGGATGATGTTCTTAAGAACCTTCAAGTATCCACTTTAGAGTTCTATCTTTAAAATAAATAGGTTTGCATGAGAAGTGGGACCCTCATTATATGTAATTCACCTTACCTAAACAAGAAGAGATTCATCTCTAAAAACTTGGATCTGAAATGAGTTAATCATCTTGGTATGTATTCCTTTATGTGTTCCTCTCTTCAAATGATATCTAAACTATGCTTATATCACTTTTGTTTTAAAGGTAATCTAGCCAGGGGGGCCTATTATTCAAAGTCATTATGAAAAATCTTGGCCACTATCCTATAATCGTATTAGAGTCACATCCATCCCTTTATCCTAATTTTGATTCAAAATAGATTGGATAAGACTTAACTTTAGGGAATGTTTGATTGCATGAGGAGTATCATCAATTGTGAAATTTTGAAGATCATTGTTGCATGAGGACATGCAATGACTTAAGCATGGGGGAATGTTGAGTCTCAATTTTGACACTTATAATGCCCTATATTACCTTCTATCTGAACCTATTTTACATATTCCATGTGTATCTAATTGACTGTTTCCTCCATAATACATTCGATGACCTTGTTCACGTGCATAAGAGGTAACTTATGATTAAAGCATGATTTGTTTAGTTTTATTGCGTTAATTCGATTAAATGTTTGATTATGTATGATCCTAATCACTTTGAATCTTAAGAAGCATGATTTTGTACCCATTCTATTCCGGTACCAAGGCTCCACCTATTCCGATACTAGCTTGTGCTAATCCGGTACTAGAAATAATTCAAAATTTTGGAAAGCTTCTAGAGGAAAATCAGGCACATGGGTTTTGTTCAGAACGATGTTTTCATGAGGAAATGTGAGTCATAATTCAACCATATTTCATGTGTGGACCTCCAACTCAAGGGAAATGATTCTGCCAAAATTACAAAAAAACTCAAACTGCCAACTTGCGCCTCGATTTACGTGCATATGGTATCAGATCTAGAAATTATAAAACATGGGTTTTGTCCAAGATATGATAAATTGAGTAATATTCAAGCCAATTTTCAAAATTAGAATTGTTTTGGGAGATATGGGTGGGGGACTAACTTGAATCTGCCCAAATTGTTAAAAAACACAGATTTTTGGGATTTATCCTAAAATTGTAAAAAATGTTTTCTTTGTTTGGGGTTTTGGTTTCATCCATTCCTCCATGGATTTTATGTATAAATAAGACCGCATAGGTATGAGTAGAAGGGAGTTATCATGATGTAAGAATGGTTCTTAAAGGAGAATTGTTATGATGTAGAATGGATTCATGAAAATACTCTTTTTGTAAACTTACTTGTTGGAGATTAATGCAATATTGAATTCAATGATTTTGTCTCTATTAGAAGTTAACATCTGGTGATCTAAAAGCTTCCATGTTGGCATTGGAAAGGGCCACCGATTCATGTTGGTAAGCTTATTGTAAATTGTTAGTGTAGATTTTCATTTCATGTATTTGTTATTTTGATTTCATGATATTTTGTTTGATTTCACTATTTGAATTTGTTGCAAAGTGTGGTAATGCAGGAACAGTTGGATCTCCATATTTCACCATACATGAGATTTAATGGAGCATCCCACTTGGTAGTTTAGTTTCTCCAGGAGATAGATCTGAAGTTCATCTCTTCATTTCATGAGCCTCTAATGAACATATTTGTCACCTAAGAAGGAACCTTTTGATTCACTGTTTGCTTGGGAAGTTTTGTTATCATTTCTCTCTTCTAAGTTTGGAGTGGTATTGTTCAAGTGTGCCCAGATTTTATTATTAGTTGTTGTTAAGGATATTAGCTACATATAACAGATTCAAAGTCCATCTTTCCACTTCATGAGCTTGTAAATGGACAAGGCATTATCTGAGCAAAATCTTTTGAGTGCATGATTGCAAGTTTTGCTTTCTAATTTATGAATTGTGTGAAGAGTGTTAACTTTGAAGTGTGAAAACAGAGTATTGGTTTTTATATGGTTTTTTTAATTGAACTATACTCATCAGACATATGAACCTATCTATTATCGGCACATATAGTGCATCAACTCTTTTGATTACGAATCTCGATTGATAATTTATGTTTGGTAATATATTATGAAAATAATTGCACCAACAATGAGCTACCGCTATACTCCTTTGGCGAATTTAACTCCCTCGCTATGGAATTTTTGACCCATTTCCAACTGCCAATCCGATATGAGACTAGTACTTAACTTCTAACCTCACTTAGGAAATCCACCTCCACCCACATATCTGATCACATTCATGAATGGAGGTGGCGACGACGATTGATTAAAGCTGCAATTATGGACCAACTGATGGCAGATTGGCTCACTAAGTCACTCCTACCACCCATTTCTAGAGATGTCTCCATGGGAGGTGTTGTCACCAAGGAGTAGGAAATCAACCGTGCTCAATATTTGGACCCAGTGTATTCCCAATCCGACACACTTTATGATTTGATTCCTAATGCTCCCCGTTCGTCGAACAATCCTTCAAGACCATCCCCAGAAGCCCATGGAAATCACATGATAGGTTCCATAAAAGTGTAGTCTGCAACCCAATCGACTGGGCAACAAGGACACCCATCCTCCACCCCAGCCTCATCACAGATTATTACGAACAAAAAATCTATTCCCTCTCATGGACAACCCTCTGAGGTGAATGCGGTTCAATCCACTTTGTCTCAACAACCTGGAGGCAAGAAGAAAAATAAAGGTAACTCCAAAAAATATTCTAGCCGGAAGGGGAATCCAAAACCCCAAACAACTGATGAAAACAAGCCAAAAATAAAGGTGAAGTTTCCCTACTTTATTTGTGGAGACGACCATTACAAAACATATTGTCCCCATCGTGAGGAAGTCACTAAATTTTTAAAGGGAACCTCCCAACCCACAATATTAACTGACCATTTCCCGCCTCAAAAACAACAAATGGTTTCCCACAATACTTCCCCTCCGTAAGGAGGAAACATAGGTCATCCTCCAAATGAGGATGCTTCCACAAGCGCCCATGTCCTTATGTGTGACGAGACGATTATTCTAACAACTAGATCCAAGACATATGATACCCTTCCAGAAAACACTTCTAACAGAGGCACTACTGATAAGCCCTCCACTTCCATTACTCCCCCACCTTCTGACCCTCTTCAAATATAGAAGCCTATGTTTGACTTAGTGTTGCACCTACCTAAGAGAACAATTTGAAATTGACTTTTAATCCAAGTGTCGGTGCTGCCAAAAAATATGACATTGTTGAAGATTTGGCACAAGCACCTTGCGCTATTTCAATGCTCGAAGTTCTACAGAATTGTCCTAGCCAACGTAGAACCCTGTTGTCAGCTATTGGAGTTGTGGACCCAACGACATATAATATTATTATGTTTGACCTAGAATATTTCAAACCAAGGCTCTCACACCACCTCACATTCTAAATTCACACCATCGTTTGTGGGAAGAATATCCATCGTACTATTTTGGATGAAGGAGCCTCAACTTGTGTCATGTCCTTATCATGCTAGAGGACCATTGTCTCTCCTTAAATCAACCAGTCTCCCAATACCCTCAAAGCATTTGATGGATGTGGCTTCAAACCTTATGGACTCTTAAAATATTTAGTCATGGAGTTGGGGGGGGGGGGATGGTTTATATTGACGTAGAAGTGGTCGATGTAGCCTTGGACTATAACTTGTTGCTTGGTCGTAGTTGGTTTTATGTGATGGCTGTTATTGCACCTTTGATCTTTCGCCTCTTGTAATTCCCTCACCAAGGGAAAATTGTGACCATTGACCAACTAGATTTCTGGACACCCGACATTCATAACAACACTTCTAATAATATCCCTTTCTCGAGACATTCCAATATTGAGTATGAGAGTGTGGGGGTCGGTCTCCTCAAGGATTCCTCGCTCATGGAAATTTTTCTCTTCCTTTCCCTTGATCCCCCACATTTGGTTTCCATGATCAAAATGCTTTTGGCCATGGTGCAACAATCCCTTGAATCATTCGATCCTTGGGTAATACCTATCCCATCTGAACTTGAATCACTAGGTGACACCATGCCACTTAGTCCAGCAGAGGCTACATATGGTGCAATTCAATCTGCCTCTTACATCCCGGATTCTAATGACCAACATATCATGGCATCAAATCCTTAATCCCATCCTGGCTAGAATCCTCTCTTTACTCTTTTGATTATCTCGTATGAAATTTCCCATCATATGATTCCATAATGGAGACTATGATCCTAGAAGAGTTACCCTGGGAAGATTATCATCATCGGTCATCTTTCCTTCCACATATGGATACGATAGAGAACAACATTAAATCCATTGTTCCACCAGATATTGTTGAAAACCCTCAATCCCCTATTCTTACTCAAGACACTGTTACTATTTGAAGGGAATTTAGGGAACATCACGTCTACCATTTCCATTGACATATCGATGAAGCATGGTATCGTGGAACATATTCAACTTGGCCAACATTGTTCACCTGAGGAGATTAAAACTTATATGGCCTTGTTAAAATAATTATGTGATGTCTTCACTTAGAGCTATGAAGAAATGTCAAGATTTGATCCCTCCATTTTTGTTCCTGAGATCAAAACCTACCCAGGAGCTAAACCTGTCTAGTAGAAAATCCACCCGGTGCACCCTCGGAAGACTGTGACCATTAAGGCAGAAGTTGAAAAACTCTTGAAATCTAAGTTTATTTACCTTATACCATTAACACACTGGGTGTCCAACATCGTTCCAGTTATGAAAAAATAGGGTACTGTCAGAGTTTGTGGAGATTACAAGGACCTTAACAAAGCTTGTCCCAAAGACAATTATCCTACTCTCTTTATCGACCAAATCATCAATAATTGTTTCGAAAGTGTCATCTTTTCATTTATGGATGGTTTTTCTAGCTACGTTCAGATCAATATACTCTCATTCGAACAACACAAGACAACCTTCATCTGCCCTTGGGGAACATTTTCTTATCGTAAGCTACCCTTTGGCCTTAAAAATGTTGGAGCCACTTTTCAACAAGCCATGTCGTATGCCTTTCATGATATCAAGCATATTGTGGATCCTTACCTCAATGATTTACCTACCCATTTAGCTCGTCGAGAGGATCATATTGAGAATCTTAGAGTCATTTTTCTTTGATGTCACTACTATACTATTTGTTTGAATTTGCACAAGTGAATTTTTTTTGTGGAAACCGGAAGACTCCCGGGGTTCATTGTCTCCAAAGATGGGATTCAGGTTGATCCCTTAAAAATTGAGGCTATCTTATCAATACCTCCTCCAACAACCCTCCACCAACTTCAAAGTTTGCAAGGGAAGGAAAAATTCTTATGTTGTTTCATCTGTAATTATGCAGAGCTTACCACATGATTTATGTGTTTGTTAAGAAAATATGTCCCTTTCATTTGGGATGACCAAGCCCAATGATCGTTTGATGCTCTCAACACGCATTGAATCATACTTCGTTACTTCATCCCCCCAATTATATATGAGATTATATCCTTTACCTTGTCACATATACCTCCATGTAACACCCTGTTTCCCCCAGTCTGTAAAAATAACTATAGTGGCCAAGAACTATGGCAAACTCAAAGATGTGAATGTTTGATTTGACGGACCTTTATATGAAAGGTCGATGAATGTAAATTATGTTATGAATATGTGTTGCATAACTACTGGGAGGGGATGTACTAAAAGACACCATGATGGCTAATGAGAGGTGGTGGAAGGGACATGGAATGGTTGCGTTAACTTCCACTGAGCCAGTACCGTACTGGTTTTTACTTGCTCAAAGACCAAAGAAAATGTCTTACCTTGGAATGGATTTCCCATCAGATTAGTAGGTGGGGAGGCTCCTCAAGAGTTAATGAGGGGATGGGGGTGAACCGCCCATCTGTAAAAGCTCTCGGACCTGACCACGGATGGGGAAATTCGCACCACACGCAATCTTGCAGAGAAAAGACAAGAGAGGAAGTGTGGTAAAGGGAGAGAGAGCATGCGCGACAGGGATCGTGGAAGAGAACTGGAGAAACTTTGGAAAGACAGGGAGTTCTGAACATAGGAGAAGGAGAGTAACCTTCTTCCTTGACTTCCGTTGAGATGGAAGTAGGAGACTTAATCTCAAAGCATCGTGGTCTAGCTTGGGGGTGGCTAGTGCTAAATCCGTTTGGAGTCACTGAGCCTACGGTTGGGTGGAAACGAGCACCCCTCTCAGCAGTTGCATCACACCTAGTGGATCTGATAAGTGTTTTATGCCTTGTATTTTGAATTGAATATCATGAATACATGCTCATGTTTATATGCCCATAATGATTTCTGTGTGGAATGATTTCCTGGTGTTTTAGACTAGAAATAATGGATGCATGTGTATACTTACATGCCATAGTTGGTTTCTGTACAAATGATTAAGTCTGGGGCATGAGTTCGCTCCACCGAGAATTGCCTTGTTTGCTTGATTCTCGTAATATTCTAGGAAGGATCCTCGAGAGTACTCTTCCCCGGGAATTACCCCATAAACTTTGGAACCATACCGAACCTTTACCTAGATACTCGACTAAGATCAGGGACAATTTCCCAAGAACCCTCTGAAGGTTCATGCGATCCGGGTCTGGAAACCTTATGCAAGAAAGAGTATCTCTCTAAGGTCTCGAAGTCGTGGGAGTTTAAAGCTCCAAGAGGTTGAATTTCATGATTTAAGCTCAGAAAGGATAGCGAGTCCAATTATCAAAAGAGAATACCCCATCATTGGTAGACGAACGATCGAAATCCTTTAGGAAATACCCTAGATCTGTCAAGACTGATGGGTCTAGAGGAGGAGCGCAGGCGTTAACACCTCGACCCTCTCAGCCTTCGCAAGTAGCGATGGGATCCAGGACCGTAGATATAAGGATCTGTCGGAGCTCTATTGACCATCAATCTTAACCTTTGCATAGGCAGGAGAGTGGACTCGACAACGTCCTGAAAGTCTCAAAGTATTCGAAACCGTCCATCGACACAGGACGCGTGGCAGTCAGGTAGCATTTCATTGACTTGTGACTTGGAGTGGTCAAGGGTAGGACTGCATGAACTCACAATTTGAAAAATCGCAACGTGATCGTGGTCATTGGATCCAAGCCACGGGAGAACCGTTGGATCATAACCTCCGCGTGGTATCGCGTCTTGGGGGTTCAAAGGTTGAAAGAATCTCCTTTCAACTACAGAAGTCGCGAAGTTTCGAGCATCGAGAGTTCGTGTGAACACGTGGCACACCCGTTAGGTGGGGACCACATGGTTGACAGGTGGCGTAAAAACAAGCGCCCAGAGAAAGGTGGGAGCGGTTGACAGGTGGTGGACACATGTTGCCTGGGAAATAGTCAACCCATTGTTGACTTATCGTGGCTCGGGGTTTCACAGGATGAAGAAGTTTCCCCTTGATCGCTAAGGTCATGAAATGTCGAGAGCCGAGGTCTCGTGCGATGGGCGGTAGCGACACAGCTCGTAAGCAAAGTACAATGGAGGAGACAAGTTGCGTGTATGTGTCGCTTCGCAGAGTCCACGTAACGTTGACCTCTCACGTCTCGGGGATTCGCAAAGGAGGAGAACGAGGGCTCAACACTCCAACTAGTGAAGTCGCGAGTTGCGAGTGCTACTAGTGTTTATCCTAGCCTACGGTTACATATAGCAGGCGCTAGTGAGGAGGGAGCCATACCCGTATCGCATCTCAGGTATCGACGTTTGGAGAAAGAGGAGTCGAGAGCCTTGACTCCCAACTCATGAGTTTCAAAAGGTGCTTGCGCTAAGGTGAGGTTGTGGTCGCTTGGAGGAGGATAAGGGAAGGGATGGTCTATGCTAGGCCCCATAGAAATTCGGGGATTCTGTCCCTCGAAGAAAAAAATGAAAAATCTAGGTTGTCGTAGTGGGTTTGTGACAAATTGGTATCAGAGCATGATTACAACACTTGGCCTGCTTGGGATCATGAACGAGTTGCATAGAAACTCCATTTGAAGTACTCTTAAAAGGAGTAACCCTCTATCTTAACCCCCTTTATCAAAAGTCGAAGTTAAGAATGAAAATTCCTATTGTGTGTATGCAATTGAAAAATATGAATTATGCGTTGGTTATGAATGAATGTAAATATTGACTAACAACAAGTGTTTTTCCTGCACACAAGCGGATGATCAACCATAGGAAACTGCAGACGCATAGAATGGTGATGCACCACAAAGTGGGGGATGGCTCCCATAATAGAGATGAAGAGTCTGACGAAAGGAGAGCGGTAGAGACCCCTCCAGATCTAGCTGAGACTGTGAGGAGCCTCATGGTCAAACTACAGAGCTGCAAGGCCGACAACGAGAGGTTGATAAAAGAGCAAGAGAAGCAAACATAAATTAATGTAGTCTTGCTGCATAGTTTATCCGACATACAAAGACAATTGCAGCATGGACCTGACACCAGTCACGCAGACCGGCGACAGACAAAGAAAAGTCAAAGTCCACCTGAGATACAAAAACGTGGTCTTTTAAGTGGCCACACTGGGAAGAGAACCTCGAGAAAGGTCCACCCCAGAGAGAAGGGACAAGCATCGGACAATTCCTATGGAAAGGAAACTGGTGACTCAGAGGGATCTTCTAGTAGCAGAACTAGTTCTTATTCCCGAAGAAAATGGAAGAAGCGAAAGCATTCCAAAAGTCATAATCTCGAAGAATTCAAGGAGAAATAAAGAAGGGGGAGGAAGCGGAGGCCTGGCTGCTTGGACTAAAGAAGTATTTCAGAGTCCGTGACTTCTCAGGAAACTTGAAGGCCCGAGTAGCCACTTTCAACCTGAATGGAAAGACTTCCATTTAGTGGGAAGACCTTAAGAATGTAAAAGGGATTCACGAAGAGGACCTATCTTGGGAATGGTTTGAGAAATACTTTAGGAAGAAGTATCCGTCGGAAAAATATTTCGACGAAAAGACTAAAGAATTCTATGAAATCAAACTGGGGAAACTCACCATAGAGGAATATGTCAGTAGATTCCTCAAGTTGTTGATGTACGTACCCTATATAAAAGCAGAAAAGGCAAAGGTGCAACGATTCATCAGTGGACTACCTAAGGACTATCAGAACAGGATTGAGTTTGACAAGCCAAAGACCCTAGAAGACACTATCCGAAAGGAAAGATATTGTTATGAACAACTTGGGCATCAGACAAAACCTCGTGAAGGCTGGAAGTAGAAGAATAGTTCGCGATTCTAGAAAAATGGGTTTAAATCGCCAAGATTTAAAAAATATAAAAAGGACTCAAGGATGAGCTTTCCAATCCGAAGTGTACACCAGTAGAATTTCCCCTCCCAGAGCGGAAATAGACCTTTTGGATCTACCCTAGGAAAGATTGATAACCCAAAGAGAGAACCCTTGAAATGTTGGGGTTGTGGAGAAGAACATCTACTGAGGGACTGCCTGCACCGGCAACAGAACAGTCAGAGAATTTACAATGTCCAAGAAGATACCACTGTCAATGACGTGGCCAAGAGTATACTACAAATTTATGCAGCCATGGATAATAAACAAGTTGACCACCAAGCTTCAGTGGTCGAGATGGAATGTATGATCACCAACCATATAATGTCTATTCTAATTGACCCTGGTTCAAATTTGAGTTATATATCTCCTAAGGCTGTTGATAAGTGTAAATTACAGCCACATAAACATGCCAAGCCATGGTTGGTACAGTTAGCCACTGGCACCAAAAGAAAGGTAGCGGAGGTCATACCAGCTTGCCAATTCACTATGGGTGAATTCCCCACCCAAGAAACCCTTAACATACTACCCCTAGGATCATATGACCTGTTGATTGGTATGGACTGGCTAGCCACATATAAAGCCAAACTGGATTGTTACCATAAAACCTTAGAATGTGTAAGTGAAGAAGGAAGAAGGATAACCCTTCGAGGGATCCAAAAACCTATCTTGGTGAGATGAATATCATCCCTTTAAATGAGAAAGTATTGCAGAAAGGGATGTCCACTATATGCGATACAGGTGTTGGAATCAGTTGAAGATGACAAACCAAGCAATGAGACATAAAGCATAGTGAATAAAGTCCCCTATCCCCCAACTTAACTTGTTGCATGTCCTCATGCAACGAGACATAAAGCATAGAAGTGAAAAGGAAAGGGAACTGAGTGAGGGAGTTTTCCAAATTATTCATTGCTAGCATTGAGGAATTACATGATTAAAGTTTAGAAAATAAC
>ML799616.1:327206-351354 GCA_009831015.1 Picea engelmannii
ATTATCTCCTCAAATATTGAAATGGTGGAGGAATTATTTGAGAAGTCCTTTGAATTAATCCTTCACATATTCCTACACATTACAAAGCTCACACATATTTGAGATATATATGAAAACATGTTGATTTTCTAACATTTAATCACAAATTGCTTTTAAATACTAAAATGAATAAAGTGGAGAACAATAAGGTGAAACCCAAGTATATTTATGGAAATGATATCGTGAAAGGTTAATGGGGCGATGAAATGTAAAGAATGATGAAGGGAAAGGTGGATGAGAATAAGACATTTCTGAGCCCGAACAGTGAGCACTTGTGAGACCAACATTAGGAAAAGAGTTAAGAATGCACAAAAAACCAACACATTCTTCCGGACCATGACCTCATACTTGGAGCAAGAACCCACAGGGATAAAGTATGAAGGCTACTAGATGATAGATGGAGGCTTGCTAACTTACAAAAATAGATTGTATATTCTAGATTGTGATGACTTGAAGAGGTTCATGATGGATGAACTACATAACAGACCATATACTGGTCATCCAGGATACCAGAAGATGATCACAACCACCAGGAAACAATTCTATTGGCCTGGATTGAAGAAATACATAGCTGAGTACTTAGCCAAATGCATAGAATGCCAATAGGTTAAAGCAGAACACTGACACCCAGCAGGATTATTACAACCTCTACCAATCCCGGAATGGAAATGGGAAACCATGTCCATGGATTTCATCATCGGATTACCAACCTCGACCAAACATAATGATGCCATCATGGTGGTGGTGGATAAACTGAGCAAGTCCGCTCATTTTATCCCCATCAAGTCGACTTGCAAGGCAATAGACATCGCCAACATATTCATCAGGGAGATATTTAGACTACATGGTATGCCTAAAGAGATTGTGTCTGACAGAGACACAAAATTTACTTCCAACTTTTGGAAATCCTTGATGGTTGGTATGGAGACCAAATTACTGTTTAGCACAGCCTATCATCCTCAAACTGATGGATAGACAGAAAGAGTGAATCAAATGCTAGAAGACATCCTAAGGATGCATGTAATGCATCAACCCAAAAAGTGGAAGGATTACCTGCCACTGGTGGAATTCGCCTACAACAATGGCTACCAAGAATCCTTGAAGATGAGCCCTTTTGAAGTCCTCTACAGTAGGCCGTGAAACATTCCAGTCAATTGGAGTAATCTCTTAAATAGAATTACTATTGGACCCAACATGTTGAAAGAAATGGAACAACAAGTGATTCAGATAAAACAAAATCTAAAGGTCACTCAGAACAGACATAAAAGTTACACCGACCGAAAGAGAACTCCAAGAGAATTCAAGATGGGAGACCATGTATATCTCAGATTTAAACCCAAGAAGAGTTCCTTGAGGATGGGAGCTTGTGCCAAGTTGGCACCTCGGTATTGTGGACCCTTTGAAGTTCTAGATAGAGTGGGACCTATAGCCTATAGGCTAGCACTTCCTCCCACAGTAAAAGCACATAATGTTTTCCATGTTTCATTATTGAAGAAATATGTACATGATTCCAATCATATAATTGACTGGTCTGTGATCCATGTGGAATCGGAGGGAGAATACCTTCCAGAATATCAATGCATAATGGATAGAAAGGAAACCCCACTCAGGAACCAAACCATTGCACAGGTCAAGGTGCAGTGGAAACATTTTGGCCCAAATGAGGCTACGTGGGAAATGGAAGATTCCATGAAACAGGCATATCCAATTTTGTTTACTTCTATACATACATGTCATATTGATAGATAGAACATCAAGGACGATGTTCCTTTAAGGGGGAGGGAATTATAACACCCTGTTTCCCCCAGTCTGTAAAAATAACTATAGTGGCCAAGAACTATGGCAAACTCAAAGATGTGAATGTTTGATAAAAGGTCGATGAGTGTAAATTATGTTATGAATATGTGTTGCATAACTGTTGGGAGGGGATATGCTAACAGAGACCACGAGGGCTAATGAGAGGTGGTGGAAGGGACCTGGAATGGTTGCGTTAACTTCCATCGAGCCAATACTGTACTGGTTTTTACTTGCTCAAAGACCAAAGCAAATCTCTGACCCTGGAATGGATTTCCCATCAGATTGGTAGGTGGGGAGGCTCCTCAAGAGTTAATGAGGGGATGGGGGTGAACCGCCCATCCGTAAAAGCTCCCAGACCTGACCACGGACAGGGAAATTCGTGCCACACTCAATATTGCAGAGAAAAGGCAAGAGAGAAAGTGTGGTAAAGGGAGAGAGAGTGCACGCGACAGGGATCACGGAAGAGAACTGGAGAAACTCTAGAAACACAGGGAGTTCTGAACATAGGAGAAGGAGAGTAACCTTCGTCCTTGACTTCCATTGAGCTGGAAGTAGGAGACTGAATCTCAAAGCATCGTGGTCTAGCTAGGGGGTGGCTAGTGGTAAATCTGTTTGGAGTCATTGAGCCTACGATTGGGTGGAAATGAGCACCCCTACCAGTAGTTGCATCGCACCTGGTGGATATGATAAGTGTTTTATGCCTTGTATTTTGAATTGAATATCATGAATACATGCTCATGTTTATATGCCCATAATGATTTCTGTGTGGAATGATTGCTTGGTGTTTTAGATTGGAAATAATGGATGCATGTGTATACTTACATGCCATAGTTGGTTTCTGTACAAATGATTAAGTCTGGGGCATGAGTTCACTCCACCAAGAATCATCTTGTTTGCTTGATTCTCGTAGTATTCTAGGAAGGATCCTCGAGTGTACTCTTCCCTGGGAATTACCCCATAAACTTTGGAACCATACCGAACCTTTACCCAGATACTCAACTAAGATCAGGGACAATTTCCCAAGAACTGTCTGAACGTTAATGCAATCCGGGTCTGGAAACCTTATGCAAGAAAGAGTAGCTCTCTAAGGTCTCGGATTCGTGGGAGTTTAAAGCTCCGAGAGGTTGAATTTCATGATTCAAGCTCAGAAAGGATAGTGAGTCTAATTATCGAAAGAGAATACCCCATCATTGGTAGACGAATGGTCGGAATCCTTTCGGAAATATCCCAGATCTGTCAAGACCGATGGGTCTATAGGAGGAGCGCAGGCGTTAACACCTCAACCCTCTCAGCCTTCACAAGTAGCGATGGGATCCAGGACCGTAGATCCAAGGATCTGTCATAGCTCTATTGACTGTCGATCTTAACCTTTTCATAGGCAGGAGAGTGGACTGGACAACGTCCTGAAAGTCCTGAAGTATTCAGAACCGTCCATCGGCACAGGATGCGTGGAAGTTGGGTAGCATTTCGTTGACTCGTGACTTGGATTGGTCAAGGGTAGGACTGCACAAACTCACGATTTTCGAAATCGCGATGTGATCGTGGTCGTTGGATCCAAGCCACAGGAGAACCATTGGATCAGAA
This sequence comes from Picea engelmannii, assembly GCA_009831015.1. NCBI lineage: Eukaryota > Viridiplantae > Streptophyta > Pinopsida > Pinales > Pinaceae > Picea > Picea engelmannii. The sequence continues at coordinate 330,627 of ML799616.1, forward strand.
CCTCAGCATGGTATCGCGTCTTGAGGTTTTGAAGGTTGAAATAATCTCCTTTCGACTGCAGAAGTCATGAAGTGCGAGCATCGAGAGCTCGTGAAAACACGTGGCACATCCGTTAGGTGGGAACCACGTGGTTGACAGGTGGTGGACACATGCCGCCTGGGAAAGAATCAACCCATTGTTGACTTATCATGGCTCGGGGTTTCGTAGGATGAAGAAGTTTCCCCTGGATCGTTAAGGTCATGAAACGTCGAGAGCCGAGGTCTCGTACGACGAGCGACAACGACACAACTCGTAAGCAGAGTACAATGGAGGAGGAAAGTGATGTGTATGCATCGCTTGGCAGAGTCCATGTAACGTTGACCTCTTGCGTCTCGAGGATTCGCAAAGGAGGAGCACAAGGGCTCAACACTCTAACTAGTGAAGTTGCAAGTTACGAGTGCTGCTAGTGTTTATCCTAGCCTACGGTTACATGTAGCAGGTGCTAGTGAGGAGGGAGCCATACCTGTATCGCATCTCGGGTATCGACGTTTGGAGAAAGAGGAGTCGAGATCCTTTATTCCCAACTCGCGAGTTGCGAAAGGAGATTGCGCTAAGGCCAAGTTGTGGTCGCTTGGAGGAGGATAAGAGAAGGGATGCTCTGTGCTAGGCCCCATAGAAATTCGAGGATTCTGTCCCTCGAAGAAAAAGATGAAAAATCTAGGTTTTCATAGTGGGTGTGTGACACTCCACCATTGGAATGGTGTTGGTTCAAGAGGATGACGGAGGGAAGAACATGTGATTTATTACCTAAGTAAGAGCCTCGCGGGCCCTGAAATCTGCTATTCACATGTTGAGAGGTTGGCATTGGTAGCTGTTATTGTTGTCCAATAGTTTCGACATTACATTTTGCTTCACAAGACCACCATCATAGATGATTCCAACCCTATGTACCATACATTGACACATCAAGTACTAGGAGGTAAATACTCATGATGGATTGTTATTCTCCAAGAATTCGATCTAGAATTTTCCAAATCCAAATCAAAGAAATCATTGGTTTTCACCAAGCTTTTGTGTGACCTTCCTCGTACCAATGAAGAAGCTGAGCCTGTCGACTCTCTTTGTGATGAGTCGTTGTTCCTCATTAGCATGTCCGATCTGTGGTATGGATACATCACTATGTATCTCCAAACCCAACGCTTTCGTCTTGATCTATCTCATGAAGATCGTCGTCACATTTTCCATCATGCAAAACACTACCTCATCATTAGTGACACTTTATATCACCGTAGTATCAACTCTATATTATGACGATGTTTAAATCACGAGGAAGCCGAACATGTTCTTAATCATTGTCACTCTGGAGCATGTGGTGGTCATCTTTCGAGGATGGTTACATATGAGAAATTTTTGCGCATCGAGTATTTCTGGCCCTCGATCATCCAAGACTGTATAAAAGTCATTAAGAAATTCCCTCCTTGTCAAGTTTTTCATCCTAAAACGCGCTCTCCTCCCACTCCATTTCATCAAGTAGTTGTCATCGACCCTTTTGCAAAATGAGGCATCAACTTTATGCAATGTAAGCCTACCTCGGCCTGGGGCATGTTTTTATTCTAGTCCTAGTCGACTACTTCACCAAATGGGCCGAGGCTATGCCTACATTCACAAATGATGACAAAACCATTGGCTTATTCATATTCAACCACATTATCACTAGATTCGGGGTCCTGCAAGCCATCATCATCATGGCTCACATTTTTGAAACCATATGATGGCTGAGTTAAGCGCTAAACTGGGCTTCCACCATGAAAAATCATCCTCATATTACCCCCAAGCAAATGGACAAGTAGAGGCCATCAATAATGTCTTGAAAACCATGATCCAACGGATGGTGGGGACACAAAAATTACTTATTAACACATGTTAGCGTCTTACTCATATAAAACCATGAAAGCCTAGTATACCACCTTTGTATATTTTACATTCTAGGATATAGTTGTTATCCTAAGTGTTTTTCTAGATTCTTATTTTTCCTCCTCCTACCTTATCTCTGGATGAGGTGTCAATGTGAGATCAATTAAAGTGGTTTCATTAAATTGTATTATATATTTGTATCATTAAAATGAATACAATTAGTTGAGAATATGGCTTGAGATCTTTTCCACCGAAGTTCTTGTCGTGATCTTGGTGTAGCTTACATTGGAATCACACATGTATCTACCCGAAGCAGACATATATCTACGGTGTAATGGAAAAAACAAAGACATCTCTGCTTGAGGATGATTGGCTTTTCATTTGGGACAACCCGTTCTCAACTAGTAATGTCAAGTGTCCTAGTAAAAGGACAACTCTGCAACGCCAACTACATAATTCAATTGAGAGACTAAAGAATTTCAGAGGAGAATGTGAGCATAGAGAATCGATACTTATTGAATTTCAAGTTTTTCGAAATCAGATCTGGATATTTGTTTAGTTAGATCAATAGTTTTCAGGTCTATATTTTTGTTTAATTCGTAATAAGGACCAACGTAATAAGATGCAATAAGTAGGCTTGGAAAAGAGAAATAGCAACATGTGTTTTTTCAATCATAGAAAATATCACACAAGATGATGTTCTGGTTTGGGGTAAGGCAAACACTTAAGTTGTATTTCTCAATTAATTTCAGCAATGATTTTTTTGGGTGTTTGGTTAGCTGTTCTATGAAATGGTTTTTTTTCATTGGAATCCGACGATAGTCAGACAAGCAAGAGAACATAATAGTCAGATCGCCATAGTGTAGCCATTGTAGTAGCGAATAGACTCGAACCAACGACCTTACCTGGACGCAGATTAGGATGTTTGATTGTGCGCACCTTTCTGAGTTTAAAATCAATGATCTTCCAAGACCAAATATTTTTGTTTCTAGAATTCTGTTTAGAGAATTATGTTGTGAATTTGAAAATGTTACTATTGTTGGAAAAATAACTGGAGAAGAGGAGGCCCTCAACGGTTTAGGCCCTTGACATCCAAGCTTTGTTGCTCTAATTTCCATGCATTTGTCAATTTTTTTTTTTTCTCAAAATGCTTGGAGAAAATATTATTAAATTGTAACATCTTTTACGCAAAACTATGAAGAAAGTGAGGGGTTAGGGTTGCACTTCGAAAAAAAGAAATTAAAGAAAGGGCTTTATAATTGCATTTTCTTTTGATTAAGTGAACTTCAGAGGTAATTGTATTCGGGCCTTGTCATAAACAAGAGCAAGTTAAGTGAACTTAAGAGATAATTGTATTCGGGCCTTGTCATAACAAGGAGTAAGTTGTAAAAATCATAATATAATCAGTTTTTTGTGTTTCTGTGTCCTAGATCCATCCGAAATTGAATAAGAGGATTTTATGTACACCATGTGTAGTGTGTGGTGGTGATTTTCTATGGTTTCTTTGTGATGTTTTCTGTCTATTTTTAACATAATCACTTGTATTTTATCATTTAACGCAATACTCACAAAGCAAGTTAATGAAATCAAAACACACAATTAATTTCATTCAAGCACATGCAGTCAAGCAACTACCACACATATTCAAGTAATCGAATCATCAACCACATCAACAATGTACATATAAAAGTTTTTGAACTCAACACATCATGGAGCATTTGAAGTTTGATTGTAACTTGCAGTTTTTTTTCTATAAGTATCTATTTGAATCAAGAGTTGTTTGAATCATTGAGTCAAAATTGATAAAATTGAGTGGTTGAACTTGTAATTCATTTGCCAAAAGAGGCCTACTTGAAATTGAATAAGGAGGTGAAGTGAGTCATATCATTGTAAAAGTCACGAGTTGGGGTGCATTTTTGGTAGTATCTGATAGCCTCAACTTCATGGAAGCAAAATCAAGCGAATGAGTTCAAGAGTACAAGAGATCGTGAAGTGAAAGTAAGCAAGTTGAAGAGTACAATCGAGTGAATACAAGTGAGCGTGACAAAGTGCAAGTAGGTGTGTTAAAAAATCAATCGAGTGAATACAAGGGAGCCTGAGAACAACTATGGCTAAAATCATGGAGTTTGTTTCCTTATTGAAAACTTTATTGGAAACAACTGAGAACAGTTCAGTAATACTGACCAGTGAAACATTGGAAAATGTTATAACATGTTTGTGAGTCATGCAAACAAGGATTCATCTGTTGCAATATCAATCCCAACTATTGAATAATGAAACCAGGGATCTCAAAAACCAACAACCAATGAAGTATTATGAAATAGTCCTTGTTCAGAACAACCCTCTTGTTTATGATGACGACGACGATGATACCAATCAACATTTAGTGTAGGAGAAAATCAATGAGACAACTCCAGATCACGGGGTCTCCACTCCGTGAACTTGTGACATAGCACGTGCATTCATGGGATATTAAAGAATACCTCTAATTTCACTATATATTAATAAATACCTCCCAAAATTCTTTTGTTGAACCCCCCTCCCAATACATATTTCCAATAATAAAACCCTTATTTTTACTAGATACCCCTTTTTACACCCCCTAATACCTATAAATCCTCTCATACTTGCATCTCCCCCAAATACCTACAATATATTGACCTTATTTTTCACAATTAAAAAAACCCCTTTATGAATGAACGTGATAATATATTGGTCAACAAAGTGAAGCCCCCATGCTCTAGATGTAGATGAAGATGAATTTTTTTATGAACCTACATTTCAATAGTTTTCTTTTGAGTTCAGTGAAGAAAACCTTTCAATGATGCAACAACATTGAGTAAATCAACTTTCATAGATGTCAAACCAATAGGTTCAAAATACTCTTTCCAAGCCCATTATCAGACCTTGGGAAGAAATCTGCTACAACAAGCATAGAACCGGACTTGGATATGACAAGGAAGTTACCTTTCATATTCTTTGTTATTCTAGACCAATCCAATTCTAAATTGTTGGATTCCTTCAAGAAGTCTCAACTTCACATCTTGGAGTTCAGAACCAGAATGTGAAATGCAAACATTGCAATCGAGTTGGTCATATGGAAGATCAGTGTTTTGATCTCCATCCTTGTCAAATTTGTGGCAAGAAGAATCATCCATCATACCTATGTTCCAAGAAAAACAAAATTACAAGATTAATGATTCACTGTGAGAGGATTGATCCTTGGAAGTGGTCATCAACGACCAAGTGATTATTTCAATCTTACCAAAGAATTCAATCTCAAGTAAATATGAATATTGCGACTGACAGTGAAACTCTCATGCATCTTAAGTGGGAGAGTTCAAAAATAGAGTGAAGATGGTTTGTGAAACCACTTGAGGTCTCTCCTTTCAGTTGAAAAAGTGGGGAATTGATGATGGAATTGAAAATGGTTGTCAAACTGAAAGTTTCGACAACAAAAAAATCAAATATGCTAGATGGGCATCTAATTTTCCAGAGGGGAAACTGCAGTTTGTAGATGGCAGACTTTGGAAGAATTATGATTTAATGTCTTTCAGTTGAATCATACATAGGATACATGATTGTGATGTTGATTTTGAGAGTAATGAAGTGGATATTTTGTTCACCTGGATGGTCATTTGACCCGACAGAGGATAGATGAATCCTTCTGCATTGCAGCGTGGAATTTGATTGAGTTGTTAGACATTTTCATGGATGTGTCATACTTGTAGTTGATTCAATTCTCTTGGTTTTCTCTCATCATATTGGATTTCACATCAGTGAACAAGTTACATTCATTTTGGCCCACATGATTTCACAGTGAGATTTTCCATAGTTTTCAACATCCAGATTTGGTGGTTTTTTAGGCAGTTCTTCATTAAGGCTCAACTCATAAGTTTCAGCATGAATACTTGGAGATGATGTCAGTTTATAATGCATTGTTGGTATTATTGTTCAGACTTATGATTAAAGGGGGGAATGTTAGCCTCTTACTCGTATACAATCATGAAGTCCTAGTATACCACCTTTGTATATTTCACATTCTAGGATATAATTGTTATCCTAAGTGTGTTTCTAGATTCCTATTTCCCCCCCTCCTACATTATCTCCTAATGAGTTGTCGATGTGAGAGAAATTGAGGTGGTTTCATTATTGTATTATATATTTGTATTATTAAAATGAATACAATGAGTTGAGAATATGGCTTGAGGCCTTTTCTGCCAAAGTTATTTTCTTGATCTTGGTGTTCTATTTCTTCAACACATGGTACTTTATAACAAAGCAATATAAGTGGATTGACCATCTCCAAGCCTATGACTTCAAGATGATCTATAAGAAGGGTAAGGATAATATTTTTGTCGATGTTTTATCTCAATGACTTGATGAAAACTTTGACCTCAAAAATGAGAACTTTATCCTTAAAAACCCATACTTTTTGGTCAAAAATACCAAAATCAACCCCTGTTTCGAAAAGTGGTGTTACTAGTAGCACCTTTCTTTTTCGAGGTTAAAATTACCACCTTTTGCAACCATGGCCTTAACAACATCACAATGTTGTCGAAAAAAACCTTAAAATCAACCCCTGCATCAAAAAATGACGCTAATAACAACACCATTTTTTGTTTTTGAGGTTAAAACTACTTATTTAAAACCTCCGAACTTGACAACTAGTATCGTTGCAACCAAAACCTTAAAATCAACCCTCAAATCCAAAATTGGTGCTCTCAATATTAGTTGCATTTTTTCTATGGATAAAATTGCAAGTTTTTTGAAATCATGACGTTGACAACTTGTATCGTTGGAACCAAAGTCTTAAACCCAACCCCTAAATAAAAAAGATGCATTATCAATGGCATTCTTTTTTTTTTTGGACTTAAAATTGTAACATTTTAAAAACCAAGGTCTGAAAGCTCTCTATTGTGGCAAACAAAATCATAAAAAATAAAAATAAATAAAAGAGAGAAAAAAAGAGGGGAAAACCTGCAATTGAGAAAAAATGATTTTCTTTTGATTTTTTTTAAAATCAATTTAAATTTAAAAAAACAATTAAAAAACAACATAATTTTTGTAAAGGAAAGAAAAAAACCAATTGTGTGTGTGTGTGTATAATAATGTTTTTTTAGTTTCTATTTGTTTAAATGTATTTTTTTTAAACATTATTATTTTTAGGAGAAAAAATAAAAATAATCTATATATATATATATATATATATATACAACCCGAGTGGGCCTAATGGTTAAGAACATGTGTTTCCTCCTAAGAGGTCACAAGTTAAAATCTAGAGGGGGGTAGGGTATGTATACCTCTGTAGACTTTAGCAATCAAATCGTTGTGCGGAGGGGTCCCTTATCCTACAAACAAGGGGGTCTCATACACCAATTTGATGTCAACTTGATCATGACCTTATCTCTCTCTCTCTCTCTCTCTCTCTCTCTCTCTCTCTCTATATATATATATATATATATATATAACAATTAAAATATCTATCTATCTATTGATATATATAAATTTTAAAAAAATTGCATGATTTTTTTTTTTTAATAAAAAACATTAAAAATAACTTTAATAGGGGTGGTAGGAGCGGGGAGTGGGGGAGCTTTGCATGATCCTAAAGGAATCTCAATAACTTCTTATGCATGGTGTCTAGGTAACGTATCAAACAATTTAGTTGAAGCATATTCCCTTCTATGCAGTCTAGATATGGTCAAGGAAGTAGATATTGAAACTCTTTCAATTTTTGGAGACTCAATGGTCATCATTAAAGTAATGATTCATAAATCCCCTCATGAATGATCTAAACTAAAAAAAAATATTCCATAATCAAACAAGAAGTTAAACTCTTTGCTAGTGTTTCCTTCTTCCATATAAAGAAGGACCTGAATGAGGAGGTAGATTAATGGGTTAAAAGGGAAGTCGAGCTTAGCCCTGGCACTATGATTTAAAATGGGGTTTATGACTTTAGGATTATACCCTAATTATTGGACTAAGTGGGTTTCATGGTCCATTAAATTTGAAACGATTCAACATTTAAACTTGAGTTGGCGAAGCCTCAGGAAAATAAACCCAAGTACGTGTTTCTCTCATCCTCCCATGCGAATTCAATCTTGATTCATGGAAAATGAATGCCACCTTGAGCACTGGTACACTCAAGATGGGATAATGGAAAAGTAGAGGGATAAGTGCTCAGATGTTTCAAGTCGGTTTTTAATGTTGGCATGTTTTTAGACAGAGGCAGAGTATGCATGTTTTTCATTGACGGCGAAGATCAGCATGATCAGTAGCGTAGCGATAATGGCAAGATCAACAGTGTAAGCTCAGAAGGAGGAAAATATTCAAAGCATGACAAAGGTGGCAAGATCAACAATGTAAGCTTAGAAGGAGGAAAACATTCAAAGCATGACAAAGGTTTCGTTTCGGAGTTTCGCAGATCGGGAAATCCAAAGGAAAGAGGTTCAAACTCGTGATATGCGAAATCACGATAACAAGCCTGACCGTTGGAGTCATAGGAAACGTGGCAAGCGATTGGAATTTTGCTGACTTGCACATTGGAGGAGTCAATGAAGCATGGTGTGGGAACTCGTGATATGCGAGATCACGTAAAGATCTAGACCGTCAAATCATCGAGATCGTGGGTCGTTGATCAGGCATGACAAAGGCCCATGAAGTTGTGAAATCACGATAAGATCTTGACTGTTGATCCAAGAGGGACATGTGGTGAGGGATCATTGTTTCGCTGACTGCAATTTGGTGTCAACTTGATCGTGATCTTATCTCTCTCTCTCTCTCTCTCTCTATATATATATATATATATATATATAACAATTAAAATATCTATCTATCTATTGATATATATAAATTTTAAAAAAATTGCATGATTTTTTTTTTAATAAAAAACATTAAAAATAACTTTAATAGGGGTGGTAGGAGCAGGGAGCGGGGGAGATTTGCATGATCCTAAAGGAATCTCAATAACTTCTTATGCATGGTGTCTAGGTAATGTATCAAACAATTTAGTTGAAGCATATTCCCTTCTATGCAGTCTAGATATGGTCATGGAAGTAGATATTGAAACTCTTTCAATTTTCGGAGACTCAATGGTCATCATTAAAGTAATGATTCATAAATCCCCTCATGAATGATCTAAACTAAAAAACACCATTCCATAATCAAACAAGAATTTAAACTCTTTGCTAGTGTTTCCTTCTTCCATATAAAGAAGGACCTGAATGAGGAGGTAGATTAATGGGTTAAAAGGGAAGTCGAGCTTAGCCCTAGCACTATGATTTAAAATGGGGTTTATGACTTTAGGATTATACCCTAATTATTTGACTAAGTGGGTTTCATGGTCCATTAAATTTGAAACGATTCAACATTTAAACTTGAGTTGGCGAAGCCTCAGGAAAATAAACCCAAGTACGTGTTTCTCTTATCCTCCCATGCGAATTCAATCTTGATTCATGGAAAATGAATGCCACCTTGAGCACTGGTACACTCAAGATGGGATAATGGAAAAGTAGAGGGATAAGTGCTCAGATGTTTCAAGTCGGTTGTTAATGTTGGCATGTTTTTAGACAGAGGCAAAGTATGCATGTTTTTCATTGATGGCGAAGATCAGCATGATCAGTAGCGTAGCGATAATGGTAAGATCAACAGTGTAAGCTCAGAAGGAGGAAAATAGTCAAAGCACGACAAAGGTGGCAAGATCAACAGTGTAAGCTCAGAAGGAGGAAAACATTCAAAGCACGACAAAGGTTTCATTTCGGAGTTTCGCAGATCGGGAAATCCAAAGGAAAGAGGTTCAAACTTGCGATATACGAAATCACGATAACAAGCCTGACCGTTGGAGTCATAGGAAACGTGTCAAGCGATTGGAATTTTGCTGACTTGCACATTGGAGGAGTCAACAGAGCATGGTGTGGGAACTCGCGATATGCGAGATCATGCAAAGATATGGACCGTCAAATCATCGAGATAGTGGGTCGTTGATCAGGCATGACAAAGGCCCGTGAAGTTGTGAAATCACAATAAGATCTTGACTGTTGATCCAAGAGGGACATGTGGTGAGGGATCATTGTTTCGCTGACTGGAAAGTCCAAGGAGCGAAGTGATCGTTTGATTGGTGAGTGGTCATATCTTTTGGTCACATTGTCAAGAGCTGGAGAGAAGAGCTAGAGAAGCCAAGCTCTATTTTGGAGTTCGTAACATGGAGAGTCAAGAGGACTCATCACAAAATACCTGAGACACGAAATTGCGAAATGCATTTTTGAATAAGGCTGTGGTCATAGCCAGTGGTTACATCTATGAAAGATGGAGGAAGAAGCTAGCCGTGTTAAGCTCCATCTCCAAGTATCGACGATCGCGACTTGGAGTATCAAGAAGCTTCATCATAGGAATCGTGATATGTGAGATCGCGATGAGATCTGGACCATCAGATCATTATAGATCTCGACCGTTGATTAGGCTCAATGAAGTTCATAAGTTCACGAAAAACGAAGCACCTTTTGGCGCAGCCTGTGGTCACCGCCGGTGGTCACGTGAGGGGAAGAAGCTAGCAGTGCTAAGCTCCATATCGGAGTTTCGTCGATCGCGACTTAGAGTGTCGAGACCCTTCATCACAGGAATGCCGAGATGTGAAATCATGAAATTCAAATTCTGTTTAGCGCTCAGTCACAGCTAGTGGGCATATGAGATAAACACGAAATCCTGCGTATTTAATCCAATGGTACTGGTTAATTGGAAACTTGATCGAAGGGTTACTGTTTCACCTCACAGGTAATCGATCAGTTACGATTCAGTTAGCAGAATTGAATCATGATTCTTGGATGGTTGGCGATTTAGTTGCTGATGCGTTTTCTTGGAGATTCAAGGTATAACTAAATAGGTTGTAGTGTATAAAAGAAAGATGCAGTGACTGTGCGGGGTTGGTCATTCTGAATGAAAAATGAGTTGAACTGTAAGAAAGAGAAAATTACAGTATGTGCAGTGTGAGATCGACATTATGCACAGTGTGAGATAAAACTCAGAGATGAGTAACAGATGAGGAATAGACAGAAGAAAGAGTAGAATTTCAGAATAGCTGGAAGCAGAGAAAAATTGCAGAACAGTTTGAAGCAGAGAAAAATTACAGAACAGACAGAGGAAGAGAAGAATTGCAGAACAGTTAGAAGCATACCAGATTTACAGAACAAAGAAGAAGTGGTAAGAATCGATTTATCTTTGTTGTTGGTTATTCAATCATTTATTTATAATCAGGGAGGAAGGGTGGTGTTGGGGAGGACTGTGGTCCTCTGATATTCGAGTTGGTGCTTGAATATTGGGAGTTGTAGCTTCCATCTAGTTGTGGCTAGAAATCAGGGTGGCAGGGTGGTGCTTGGGAAAACACAGAGTTTTCTATATGCAAGTTGGTTCTTGTATAAGTGGAAGTAGGTGCTTCCATCCAGTCGGTGTTGGAACACTCAGGGAGTTGGTGCTTCCTTCTTGTGGGTGCTAGAGAAACCAGAGAGTTTGTGGTCTCAAACAAGTTGGAGCTTGTAAAACAGAGGTAGTAGCCTCACTTTGAGTTGGTGCTCAAACATAGATGATGTATAGAACTTAAAAGACTACCTATCATTTCGAAGAAGAAGAGGTTTTCTCCCTTTATGGGTTTCCTCGTGAAAATCTATCTCTGTGTATATCTCATGTGTGATTGATGCTCGTTATTTATGTTGTTCATATGATGTATAATATTGATGGTCACTTGATGAAAGATTAAAAATGGTTTAATAGACTTAATATTGTTTAAGCACAGTAACAACTGATTCACCCCCCTCTCTCAGTTGTCTTAGTAATTTCAACAATTGATATCAGAGCTGGCTCCTTTTATTTGAAGGTAGATCTATAAGCTTAAACATGAAAAGTCATGAAGGGACTTCAACAAGTAAGCCTCCTCTGTTTGATGGAACAAATTTTTCCTTTTGGAAGGTTAGAATGAGAACATACCTAATGGCCTTAGGTGCTGATGTTTGAGATGTAGTAGAGACTGGATATACAAAGCCTGTTGTGCTTGCTTCCAAGGATGATAAGTTAGAATATAGATTTAATGCTAAGGGAATGAATTCTATCTTGAATGGAATTGCAGAAGCCGAGTTTGTAAAGGTGATGCATCTTCAAACTGCCAAAAAAATGTGGGATAAGCTTATTAGCAGCTATGAAGGAAATGAGAAAGTAAAAGATGCCAAACTTCAAACCTTTAGGTTGAAGTTTGAACAACTAAATATGAATGAAGATGAAACAGTTGGAAAGTATTTTTCAAGAGTTGAAGAACTTGTGAATTCCATGAAGGGTCTTGGTGAGAATATTGAAGAATAACTTTTAGTCCAGAAGATTTTAAGATCTTTGCTTGATAAATTTAATCCAAAAGTCTCTGCAATAGAAGAACTAAATGATATTAAAACTCTATCCATTGATCAACTCCTAGGAACTTTAACTGCATATGAAATGAGAATCAACAAAGATAAATCCATTACTAGAGAAGCATCTTTTAAAGCAGACAAGAATACTGATTCAGATTTATATGATATTGAGGCAAAATTTGAGAGAAGATTAAAGAAAGGATCAGGAAAATATCAAGGCAAGCTTCCCTTCAAATGTTTTAACTGTGGTAAGATAGGTCATTTTGCATCTAAGTGTCCCCATCAGAAAAAGGACTAGAACTCTGATGATGAAAAGAAGTACAAATTCAAGAAATATAGTAAAAAGAAAAGTTTGTGTGCAAATAATGACAATTCCTCAGAAGACATAGATAGTGATTCATCATGTGAAGACAAAGTGAATGATTTTCTGCTTATGGCTATGGGGGATTTTGATGATGAGCACACAGGAGGTGAAATGGATGATGAAGAAGATGTGGTGGATATGGAAGGTGAATTAATCAGTGCTTTGGAAGAAATTGACAGACTCAGATGTAAGAAGAGAAAACAAAAACAGTTGTTGATGCAGTTTAAAATGAATGGTGAAAAACCTGATGAAAACTTTTCTCTACTAAAAGTGGAGTTAGAAGAGGCAAAGAAAATAGAAGACATACTGAAACAACAATTATCAGAGAAGAAAGCGAGGTGTGAAGCCTTAGAAGAAGAGATAGTAAAAACCAGAAAAGAAATGGAGAAGTTTAAGGCATTGTATCATCAAAATCTACCAAGTATTAAAGCTTCAGAAGAATTAACTTTCATTCTAAATCAACAAAGGAATCCAAAGTTGAAAGTCGGCTTGGGATATGAAGAAGGATCAAGTAGTGATCATTCAATTAATACAAAACCCATCAAGTTTTTCAAAACCACAATCATTGGCAACAATAACTTTGCAGAAACAAAGAAAGAAAATCAGCCACCAAGAAGGAATGAAAGAAAAAGTACCAGAACCGAATCAGTAGATCAGAGAGATTATCGGCATGAAAGAAATTGACCTCCTCAAAGAAGATAGACTTTGTCAAGGTACAAAGGTTTTTTCTATGGTTATTGTTTTTTCTGCTCTAATTTTGGTCACAAAGCTATAAATTGTTCTTTAAGATTTAGATATGAACAATCAAGATATTCAACGAATAACCATCTTCCACAACAAAGATCGAGACAACCAAGCAACAAACAATATCAAACTATAAATCATGCGATGGCTAGGAAAAGGACGCAGGTTAAGCATAACAATAGTTATGAGCATAACAATCATTATGATCTATTATTTAGTGAACCAGAATGTTACATCTGTCATAACTATGGACATAAAGCTGCAGATTGTCGCTTAAGGAATTTTAAGCCAGATTCGAATCCTACTGCTGAAAATTTCAAGATTTGGAATAAGAAAGAAGATGACAAGTGTAGACTAGTGTTATCAACCCAAAGAGAAAATAATCCCTGGTACATTGATAGTGGATGTTCCAAACATATGACTGGAGACAAAAGTAAGTTTCTAACTCTAAGTGAAAGCAAATCAGGGAATCCAACTTTTGGAAATGATGCACCAGGAAAAATAAAAGGTAAATGAATGACAAGTTTGAGTAATGGCAAAGGGAAAGCTCAATATGTGTTGTTTGTAGAAGGTCTGAAACATAATCTTCTTAGTGTCAGTCAAGTCTATGACCGAGGATGTGAAGTCGTTTTTACCTCTAAAGACTGTAGAATAAAATCTGTGAATTCAGGACAATTAGTTGCAAAAGGGATAATAACAGAAAACAATGTCTATGTGTTAAAATAAGAAAAAGAAGAATGTTACTTAAGCAAGTATGATGAAAGTTGGCTATGGCATAGGAGACTTGGACACTTAAATTTTGATCATATAATCAAGCTCAAAAACAATGGGGCAGTAAAAGATCTTCCGAAGATATCAAAGACATACGACTCTGTTTGTAAACCTTGCTAGATAGGAAAACTTACTCGCACTCAGTTCAAATAAAAAAACTTTCCTTCAACAGAAAAACCTCTCCAGTTAGTACATATGGATTTATGTGGACCATCAAGGAAAGAAGGTACAGGAAAAGAAAATTATTTTATGTTGATTATTGATGACTATTCTAGGCTAACATGGGTTGCCTTTTTGAAGGAAAAATCTAAAGCATTTGAAAAATTCAAAGTGTTTAAGGCTCTAACTAAGAATCAAATAGGAAAAAGATTGAAGGCAGTAAGGTCTCATAGAGGAGGAGAGTTTATCTCATGGAACTTCAAAGAGTTCTGTGATAAACATGGAATCAAAAGAGAGTACAAAATTCCAAGGACTCCACAATAAAATGGAGTTGTTGAGAGGCAGAATAGATCAGTACAACAAATGACAAGATCAATGATGAATGAAAGGAATATACCTCAGACATATTGGGTGGAAGCAATTCATACAACTGTTCATATACTTAACAAAACACATCTTAGACCACACAGTGACAAGACTCCTTATGAACTATGGTTTGGAAGACCGGTTTCAATCAAGCATTTTAAAGTCTTTGGGAGTAAATGTTATATTAAGAATAATGATGAAAATATTGGCAAATATGATGACAGGGAAGATGAAGGTATCTTCTTGGGTTATGCTACAAACAGTAAAGGGTACATGTGTTACAATAAGAGGCTGCATAAACTAGTTGATTGTATAGACATAAAAGTTGATGAAGAAATCCCGATCAGAAATGTAAGCAGTGCTGAACCAAGAACATAAGGTATAGTTGAAGATGAAGATGAACAGGTCTAAGGATCAGAAATAGAAGAATCTGAATTAGATGAAGATACAAACACTCAGGTTGACATAAATCAGCAAAAAGAAACAAACTTACCTCTCAGAATTGTTAGAAAGAATCATCCTGAAAATCAAATAATTGGAGATATAAATAAAGGAGTTCAGACAAGAAGGAAATTGATTAAAGACTCAGAACAATCTCAGGTTGCTTTTCTATCTATGACTGAACCTGAAATTTTGATGAAGCCAGCTAGCATGATGATTGGATTAGAGCTATGAATGAAGAGCTTGATCATATTGAGAAGAACAATACTTGAGAGCTTGTCCCTATACCCAAAGATAAGAATGTAATAGGTTCCAAATGGGTGTTCAAAAATAAAATGAATGGAAAAGGACAAGTTGTTAGAAATAAAGCTAGATTGGTCTGTAAAGGGTATGCACAAGTTGAAGGTCAGGACTTTGATGAAACTTTTGCACCAGTGGCAAGATTGGAAGCCATCAGAATGTTCCTTGCATATTCATGCCATAAGAAATTTAAAATGTATTAGATGGATGTTAAGTCATCTTTTCTTAATGGAGATCTAGAGGAAGAAGTATATATGGAGCAACCTGAAGGATTCTCATTGAAAGATAATCCTAATTATGTTTGCAAGCTGAAGAAGGCCTTATATGGACTGAAACAAGCACCACGAGCTTGGTATTATAGACTGGACAAATTTTTACAAGACAAAGGGTTCAATAAAGGTACTGTGGACATCAATCTCTACGTTAAGTCTGAAGGTGATAATCTACTAGTTGTTTTGGTTTATGTAGATTATATTATTTTTTGTTGTACTAATGAATCATCTATCCAATGGTTTTCTAACTCTATACAAACAGAGTTTGAGATGCCCATGATAGGAGAATTGTCATATTTTCTTGGTTTACAAGTAAATCAGAGTTCTGCAGGAAACTTTATCTCTCAAGAAAAATATTTGAAAGAGATGTTGAAGAAATTTCAGATGGAGGATTCCTCTTCTGTTAGTACACATATGGTGGTTGGTTGCAAACTCAGTAAAGATGATATGTCACCTGATGTTGATCAAAGGACATACCGATCAATGATAGGCAGTCTTATGTACATCACAATATCTCGTCCTGATATAATGCAAGCTGTTGGAATGATAGGTCGTTATCAGTCATCTCCTAAACAGAGTCACTTGGTAGCTGTCACAAGGATATTCAAATACTTGAAGGGAACAATAACTTATGGTCCGTGGTATCCCAGAAATCAGAACTTTCAGTTAACTGCTTATTCAAATGTCGATTGGGCAAACTGTGTTGATGAGAAAAAAATCACCAGTGGAGGAGCATTCTTTCTGGGTGACTCATTTGTAGCATGGCTTAGTAAACAACAAGGAGCCATTTCATTATCAACTACAGAGGCAGAATACATTTCTCCTGCTACTTGCTGCACACAAATTTTATGGATGATACAAACTCTTGCAGATTTGAAGGTAACTTACACTGATCCCATTCCACTTCACTGTGATAACACCAGTGCCATTAGTCTCTCTAACAATCTTGTACTTCATTCAAAATCTAAGCACATACCAATAAAATACCATTTTCTCAGAGAACAAGTTATAAACAGAGTCGTTCAACTGAATTATATTCCTTCCACAGAACATATAGCTGATATTTTTACTAAACCATTAGCAGTGACCCCTTTTGGATATCTTCGTCAAAAGTTGGGGGTTATAACTTCCTTCGTCTAATATGTTCACCTGATCAGGGAGAGTACTTATTGAATATATATTGTATTTCTAAGTTGCTCATAGTTGACAGGGGGAGTATGTACTGCAACAACTCAGGGGGAGCGTGTTTCTTCTTTGACATTGATGTCAAAGGGGGAGAAAGTGTGGTAAATTTCAAGGATGCTACAGTGGTATAGTTGCATGTTTTTTGCATGTTTTTCAAGGGGTTTCCATTAATTCCAAAGGGGGATATTGTTGGCATGTTTTTAGACAGAGGCAGAGTTTGCATATTTTTCATTGATGGCGGAGATCAACATGATCAGTAGCGTAGCGATAATGGCAATATCAGCAGTGTAAGCTCATAAGGAGGAAAACAATCAAAGCATGACAAAGGTGGCAAGATTAGCAGTGTAAGCTTAGAAGGAGGAAAACAGTGAAAGCATGACAAAGGTTTCATTTCGGAGTTTCACAGATTGGGAAATCCAAAGGAAAGAGGTTCAAACTCGCGATATGCGAAATCACGATAACAATCATGACCATTGGTGTCATAGGACACGTGGCAAATGATTGGAATTTCGCTGACTTTCACATTGGAGGAGTCAATGGAGCATGGTATGGGAAATCACGATATGCGAGATCACGAAAAGATCTGGACCGTCAAATCATCGAGATCGTGGACTATTGATCAGGCATGACGAAGGCTCGTGAAGTTGTGAAATCGAGATAAGATCTTGACCGTTGATCCAAGAGGGACATGTGGTGAGGGATCATCATTTCGCTGAATGGAAATTCAAAGGAGCAGAGTGATATTTTGATTGGCGAGTGGTCATATCTCGTGGTCACATTGTTGAGAGCTGGAGAGAAGAGCCCGAGAAGCCAATCTTTATTTCAGAGTTCGTAACATGGAGAGTCGAGAGGAATCATCACAGAATACTCGAGACGTGAAAGTGCGAAGTGTGTTTTTGAATAAGGCTATAGTCACAACCAGTGGTTACATCTACGGAAGATGGAGGAAGAAGCTAGCGGTGTTAAGCTCCATCTTAGAGTCTCGGCGATCGCGAATTAGAGTATCGAGAACCTTCATCACAGGAATCAGGATATGCGAGATCACGATGAGATCTGGACTGTCAGATCATTGGATATCTCGACCATTGATCAGGATCGATGAAGTTCATAAGTTTGCGAAAAACAAAGCACCTTTTGGCGCAGCCTGTGGTCACTGTTGGTGGTCACGCGAGGGGAAGAAGCTAGCAGTGCTAAGCTCCATATCGGAGTTTCGTCGATCGCGACTTGGAGTGTCGAAAACCTTCATCACAGGAATGCCGAGATGCGAAATCACGAAATTCAAATTTTGTTTAGCGCCCGGTCACAATTAGTGGGCATATGAGATAAATGTGAAATCCTGCAGATTTAATCCCACGGTACTGGTTAATTGGAAACTTGATTGAAGGATTACCGTTTCACCTCACAGGTAATCGATCAGTTACGATTCAGTTAGCAGAACTGAATCATGATTCTTGGACGGTTGGCGATTCAGTTGTTGATGCATTTTCTTGGAGATTCAAGGTATAACTGAATAGGTTGTAGTGTATAAAAGAAAAATGCAGTGACTGTGCGGGGTTGGTCATTTTGAATTAAAAATGAGTTGAACTTTAAGAAAGGGAAAATTACAGTATGCACAGTGTGAGACCGACAGTATGCGTAGTGTGAGATAAAACTCAGAGATGAGTAACAGATGAGGAATAGACATAAGCAAGAGAAGAAATGCAGAACATCTTAAAGCAGAGCAGAATTGCAGAACAGACAGAGGAAGAGAAGAATTGCAGAATAGTTAGAAGCAGACCATATTTACAGAACAATGAAGAAGTCGTAAGAATCTATTTATCTGTGTTGTTGGTTATTCAATCATTTATTTATAATCAGGTAGGAAGTGTGGTGATGGGGAGGATTGTGGTCCTCTGATATTCGAGTTGGTTCTTGAATATTGGGAGTTGTAGCTTCCATCTAGTTGCGGCTAGAAATCAGGGTGGCAGGGTGGTGCTTGGGAAAACACAGAGTTTTCTATATGCAAGTTGGTGCTTGTATAAGTGGAAGTAGGTGCTTCCATCTAGTCAGTGCTGGAACACTCAGGGAGTTGGTGCTTCCTTCTAGTGGGTGCTAGAGAAACCAGAGAGTTGGTGGTCTCAAACAAGTTGGAGCTTTTAAAACAGAGGTAGTAGCCTCACTTTGAGTTGGTGCTCAAACATAGATGATGTACATAACTTAAAAGACTGCCTATCATTTCGAAGAATAAGAGGTTTTCTCCCTTTATGGGTTTCCTCGTGAAAATATGTCTCTATGTATATCTTATGTGTGATTGATGCTCGTTATTTATGTTGTTCATATGATGTATAATATTGATGGTCACTTGATGAAAGATTAACAATGGTTTAATAGACTTAATATTGTTTAAGCACAGTAACAACTGATTCACCCCCCTCTCTTAGTTGTCTGAGTAATTTCAACAATTGATATCAGAACTGGTTCCTTTTATTTAAAGGTAGATCTGTAAGCTTAAACATGACAAGTCATGAAGGGACTTCAACCAGTAAGCCTCCTCTGTTTGATGGAACAAATTTTTCCTTTTGGATGGTTAGAATGAGAACATACCTAATGGCCTTACGTGCTAATGTTTGAGATGTAGTAGAGACTGGATATACAAAGCCAGTTGTGCTGGCTTCCAAGGATGATAAGTTATAATATAGATTTAATGATAAGGGAATGAATGCTATCTTGAATGGACTTACAGAAGCCGAGTTTGTAAAGGTGATGCATCTTCAAACTACCAAAGAAATGTGGGATAAACTTATTAGCAGCTATGAAGGAAATGAGAATGTAAAAGATGCCAAATTTCAAACCTTTAGGTTGATGTTTGAACAACTAAAGATGAATGAAGATGAAACAATTGGAAAGTATTTTTTAAGAGTTGAAGAACTTGTGAATTCCATGAAGGGTCTTGGTGAGAAGATTGAAGAATAAATTTTAGTTCAGAAGATTTTAAGATCTTTGCTTGATAAATTTAATCCAAAAGTCTCTGCAATAGAAGAACTAAATGATATTAAAACTCTATCCATTGATCAAATCCTAGGAACTTTAACTGCATATGAAATGAGAATCAACAAAGATAAATCCATTACTAGAGAAGCATCTTTTAAAGTAGACAAGAACACTGATTCAAATTTAGATGATATTGAGGCAAAATTTGAGAGAAGATTAAAGAAAGGATCAGGAAAATATCAAGGCAAGCTTCCCTTCAAATTTTTTAACTGTGGTAAGATAGGTCATTTTTCATCTAAGTGTCCCCATCAGAAAAATGACTAGAACTCTGATGATGAAAAGAAGTACAAATTCAAGAAATATAGTAAAAAGAAAAGTTTGTGTGCAAATAATGACAATTCCTCAGAATACATAGATAGTGATTCATCATGTGAAGACAAAGTGAATGATTTTATGCTTATGGCTATGGGGGATTTTGATGATGAACACATAGGAGGTGAAATGGATGATGAAGAAGCTTTGGTGGATATGGAAGGTGAATTAATCAGTGCTTTGGAAGAAATTGACAGACTCAGATGTAAGAAGAGAAAACAAAAACAGTTGTTGATGCAGTTTAAAATGAATGGTGAAAAACCCGATGAAAACTTTTCCCTACTAAAAGTGGAGTTAGAAGAGGCAAAGAAAATAGAATACATACTAAAACAACAATTGTCAGAGAAGAAAGCGAGTTGTGAAGCCTTAGAAGAAGAGATAGTAAAAACCAGAAAAGAAATGGAGAAGTTTAAGGCATTGTATCATCAAAATCTGCCAAGTATTAAAGCTTCAGAAGAATTAACTTTCATTCTAAATCAACAAAGGAATCCAAAGTTGAA
>ML799616.1:357600-377663 GCA_009831015.1 Picea engelmannii
TTTGCTTGATAAATTTAATCCAAAAGTCTCTGCAATAGAAGAACTAAATGATCTTAAAACTCTGTCCATTGATCAACTCCTAGGAAATTTAACTGCATATGAAATGAGAATCAACAAAGATAAATCCATTACTAGAGAAACATTATTTAAAGAAGACAAGAATACTGATTCATATTTAGATGATATTGACGCAAAATTTGTGAGAAGGTTAAAGAAAGGATCACGAAAATATCAAGACGAACTTCCCTTCAAATGTTTTAACTGTGGTAAGATAGGTCGTTTTGCATCTAAGTGTCCCCATAAAAAAAATGACCAAAACTTTGATGATGAAAATAAGTACAAATTCAAGAAATATAGTAAAAAGAAAAGTTTGTGTGCAAATAATGACAATTCCTCAGAAGACATAGATAGTGATTCATCATGTGAAGACAAAGTGAATGATTTTATGCTTATGGCTATGGGATATTTTGATGATGAGCACACAGGGGGTGAAATGGATGATGAAGAAGATGTGGTGGATATGGAAGGTGAATTAATCAGTGCTTTGGAAGAAATTGACAGACTCAGAGGTAAGAAGAGAAAACAAAAACAGTTGTTGATGCAGTTTAAAATGAATAGTGAAAAACCCAATGAAAACTTTTCTCTACTAAAAGTGGAGTTAGAAGAGGCAAAGAAAATAGAATATATACTGAAACAACAATTATCAGAGAAGAAAGTGAGGTGTGAAGCCTTAGAAGAAGAGATAGTAAAAACCAGAAAAGAAATGGAGAAGTTTAAGGCATTGTATCATCAAAATCTGCCAAGTATTAAAGCTTCAGAAGAATTAACTTTCATTCTAAATCAACAAAGGAATCCAAAGTTGAAATTCGGCTTGGGATATGAAGAAGGATCAAGCAGTGATCATTCAAGTAATATAAAACCCATCAAGTTTGTCAAAACTACAATCATTGGCAACAATCACTCTGCAGAAACAAAGAAAGAAAATCAGCCACCAAGAAGGAATGAAAGAAAAAGTACCAGAACTGAATCTGTAGATCAGAGAGATGATCGACATGAAAGAAATCAACCTCCTCAAAGAAGACAAACTTTTTCAAGGCACAAAGGTTTTTTCTATGGTTATTGTTTTTTCTGCTCTAATTTTGGTCACAAAGCTATAAACTATTCTTTAAGATTTAGATATGAACAATCAAGATATTCAACGAATAACCATCTTCCACAACAAAGATTGAGACAACCAAGAAACAAACAATATCAAACTATAAATCATGCGATGATTGGGAAAATGACGCAGGTTAAGCATAACAATCGTTATGATCTATTATTTAGTGAACCAAAATATTACATCTGTCATAACTATGGACATAAAGCTGCAAATTGTCGCTTAAGGAATTTTAAGCCAGATTCGAATCTTACTGCTGAAAATTTCAAGATTTGGAAGAAGAAAGAAGATGACAAGTGTAGACTAGTGTTATCAGCACAAAGAGAAAAGAATCCCTGGTATATTGACAGTGGATGTTCCAAACATATGACTAGAGACAAAAGTATGTTTCTAACTCTAAGTGAAAGCAAATTAGGGAAAGTAACTTTTGGAAATGATGCACCAGAAAAAATAAAAGGTAAAGGAATGGTAAGTTTGAGTAATGGAAAAGGGAAAGCTCAAGATGTGTTGTTTGTAGAAGGTCTGAAACATAATCTTCTTAGTGTCAGTCAAGTCTTTGACCGAGGATGTGAAGTCATTTTTAACTCTAAAGACTGTAGAATAAAATCTATGAATTCAGGACAACAAGTTGCAAAAGGGATAAGAACAGAAAACAATGTCTATGTGTTAAAAGAAGAAAAAAAAGAATGTTACTTAAGCAAGTATGATGAAAGTTGGCTATGGCATAGGAGACTTGGGCGCTTAAATTTTGATCATATAATCAAGCTCAGAAACAATGGGGCGGTAAAAGATCTTTAAAAGATATCAAAGCCATACGACTCTGTTTGTAAACCTTGCCAGATAGGAAAAATTACTCGCACTCAGTTCAAATCAAAAAAATTTCCTTCAACAGAAAAACCTCTCCAGTTAGTACATATGGATTTATGTTGACCATCAAGGAAAGAAGGTACAGGAAAAGAAAATTATTTTATGTTGATTATTGATGACTATTCTAGACTAACATGGGTTGCCTTTTTGAAGGAAAAATCTGAAGCATTTGAAAAATTGAAAGTGTTTAAGGCTCTAACTGAGAATCAAACAGGAAAACGATTGAAGGCAGTAAGGTCTGATAGAGGAGGAGAGTTTAGCTCATGGAACTTCAAAGAGTTTTGTGATAAACATGGAATCAAAAGAGAGTACACAATTCCAAGGACTCCACAACAAAATGGAGTTGTTGAGAGACAGAATAGATCAGTACAACAAATGGCAAGACCAATGATGAATCGAAGGAACATACCTCAGACATATTGGGTGGAAGCAATTCATACAACTGTTCATATACTTAACAAAGCACATCTCAAACCACATGGTGACAAGACTCCTTATGAACTATGGTTTGGAAGACTTGCTTCATTCAAGCATTTTAAAGTCTTTGGGAGTAAATGTTATATTAAGAATAATGATGAAAATATTGGCAAATATGATGACAGAGAAGATGAAGGTATCTTCTTGGGTTATGCTACAAATGGTAAAGGGTACAGATGTTACAATAAGAGGCTGCATAAACTAGTTGATTGTATAGACATAAAAGTTGATGAAGAAATCCCGGTCAGAAATGTAAGTAGTGTTGAACCAAGAACATAAGGTATAGTTGAAGATGAAGATGAACAGGTCCAAGGATCAGAAAGAGAAGAATATGAATCAGATGAAGATACAAATACTCAGGCTAGCATAAATCAGCAGAAAGAAACAAACTGACCTCTCAGAATTGTTAGAAAGAATCATCCTGAAAATTAGATAATTGGAGATATAAATAAAGGAGTTCAGACAAGAAGGAAATTGATTAAAGACTCAGAAGAAACTCATGTTGCTTTTCTATCTATGACTGAACCTAAATTTTTTTATGAAGCCAACCAACATGATGATTGGATTAGAGCTATGAATGAAGAGCTTGATCAGATTGAGAAGAAAAAAACTTGGGAGCTTGTCCCTAGACCTGAAGATAAAAATGTAATAGGTTCCAAATGGGTGTTCAAAAATAAAATGAATGAAAAATGACAAGTTGTTCGAAATAAAGCCAGATTGGTTTGTAAAGGGTATGCACAAGTTGAAGGTTAGGACTTTGATGAAATTTTTGCACCGGTGGAAAGATTGAAAGCCATTAGAATGTTCCTTGCATATTCATGCCATAAGAACTTTAAAGTGTATTAGATGGATGTTCAGTCATCTTTTCTTAATGGAGATCTAGAGGAAGAAGTATATATGGAGAAACCTAAAGGATTCTCATTGAAAGATAATCCTAATTATGTTTGCAAGCTGAAGAAGGCCTTATATGGACTGAAACAAGCACCATGAGCTTGGTATTATAGACTGGAAATTTTTTTACAAGACAAAGGGTTCAAGAAAGGTACCGTTGAAAACAATCTCTACATTAAGTCTGAAGGTGATAATCTACTAGTTGTTTTGGTTTATGTAGATGATATTGTTTTTGGTTGTACTAATGAATCATCTGTCTAATGGTTTGCTAACTCTATGCAAACAGAGTTTGAGATGTCCATGATAGGAGAACTATCATATTTTCTTGGTTTACAAGTAAATCAGAGTTCTGCAGGAATATTTATCTCTCAAGAAAAATATTTGAAAGAGATGTTGAAGAAGTTTCAGATGGAGGATTCCTCTTCTGTTAGTACACCTATGGTGGTTGGTTTCAAGCTCAGTAAAGATGATATGTCACCTGATGTTGATTAAAGGACATACCGATCAATGATAGGTAGTGTTCTGTACATCACAACATCTCGTCCTGATATAATGCAAGTTGTTGGAATGGTATGTCATTATCAGTCATCTCCTAAACAAAGTCACTTGGTAGCTGTCACAAGGATATTCAAATACTTGAAGGGAACAATGACTTATGGTTTGTGGTATCCCAGAAATTAGAACTTTTAGTTAACTGCTTATTCAGATGACGATTGGGAAAACTGTGTTGATGAAAGAAAAAGCACCAGTGGAGGAGCATTCTTTCTAGGTGACTCATTAGTAGCATGGCTTAGTTAAAAGCAAGGATCCATTTCATTATCAACTATAGAGGTAGAATACATTGCTGCTGCTACTTGCTGAACACAAATTTTATGGATGATACAAACTCTTGCATATTTGAAGGTAACTTACATTGATCCCATTCCACTTCACTGTGATAACACCAGTGCCATCGGTTTCTCTAAGAATCCTTTACTTCATTCAAAATCTAAGCACATACCAATAAAATACCATTTTCTCAGAGAATAAGTTACAAACAGAGTCGTTCAATTGAATTATATTCCTTCCACAGAACATATAGCTGATATTTTTACTAAACCGTTAGCAACGACCCCTTTTGGATATCTTCATCAAAAGTTGGGGATTATAACTTCCTTCGTCTAATCTGTTCACCTGATCAGGGGGAGTACTTATTGAATATATTTTGTATTTCTAAGTTGCTCATAGTTGACAGGGAGAGTATGTACTGCAACAGCTCAGGGGGAGCGTGTTTCTTCTCTGACATTAATGTCAAAGGGGGAGAAAGTGTGGTAAATTTCAAGGATGCTATAGTGGTATAGTTGCATGTTTTTCAAGGGGTTGCCATCAATGCCAAAGGGGGATATTGTTGGCATATTTTTAGACAGAGGTAGAGTATGTGTGTTTTTCATTGATGGTGAAGATAAGCATGATCAATAGCGTAGCGATAATGGCAAGATCAGAAGTGTAAGATCAGAAGGGAAAACAATCAAAGCACGACAAAGGTTTCATTTCAGAGTTTCACAGATCAGGAAATCCAAAGGAAAGAGGTTCAAACTCGCGACAACAATCCTGATCATTGGAGTCATAGGACACATGGAAAGCGATTGGAATTTCATTGACTTTCACATTGGAGGAGTCAATGGAGAATGGTGTTGGAACTCGAGATATGCGAGATCACGAAAAGATCTGGACCGTCAAATCATCGATATCATGGACCATTGATCAGGCATGATGAAGGCCCGTGAAGTTGCAAAATTGCAATAAGATCTTGATCGTTGATCCAAGAGGGACATGTGGCGAGGGATCATCGTTTCGCTGACTGGAAAGTCAAAGGAGCGAAGTGCTAGTTTGATTGGCGAGTGGTCATATCTCGTGGTCACATTGTCGAGAGCTAAAGAGCAGAGCTAGAGAATCCAAGCTCTATTTCAGAGTTCATAACATGGAGAGTTTAGAGGACTCATCACATAATACCCAAGAAACGGAAGTGCGAAATGCATTTTTGAATAAGTCTGTGGTCACAGCCAGTGGTTACATCTACGGAAGATGGAGGAAGAAGCTAGCGGTGTTAAGCTCCATCTCGGAGTCTCGGTGATCGTGACTTGGAGTATTGAGAACCTTCATCATAGGAATCGCGATATGCGAGATCGCAATGAGATCTGGACTATCAGATCATTAGAGATCTGGACCGTTGATCAGGCTCGATGAAGTTCATAAGTTCGCAAAAAATGAAGTTTCTTTTGGTGCAGTCTGTGGTCACCGTCAGTGGTCAGGTGAGGGGAAGAAGCTAGCGGTGCTAAGCTCCATCTCAGAGTTTCATGGATCATGACTTGGAGTGTCGAGACCCTTCATCACAGGAATGCTGAGATGCAAAATCACGAAATTCAAATTCGGTTTAGCGCTCAGTCACAACTAGTGGGCATATGAGATAAACATGAAATCCTGCGGATTTAATCCAACGATACTGGTTAATTGGAAACTTGATCGAAGGGTTACTGTTTCACCTCACAGGTAATCGATCAGTTACGATTCAGTTAGCATAACTGAATCATGATTCTTGGATGGTTGGCGATTCAGTTGCTGATGCGTTTTCTTGGAGATTCAAGGTATAACTGAATAGGTTGTAGTGTATAAAAGAAAGATGCAATGATTGTGCGGGGTTGGTCGTTCTAAATGAAAAATGAGTTGAACTGTAAGAAAGGGAAAATTACAGTATGCGCAGTGTGAGACCAACAGTATGCGTAGTGTTAGATAAAACTTAGAGATGAGTAACAGATGAGGAATAGACAGAAGCAAGAGAAGAATTGCAGAACATCTTGAAGCAGAGCAGAATTGCAGAACAGCTTGAAGCAGAGCAAAATTGCATAACAGACAGAGGAAGAGAAGAATTGCAGAACAGTTAGAAGCAGACCAGATTTACATAACAGTGAAGAAGTGGTAAGAATCGATTTATCTATGTTGTTGGTTATTCAATCATTTATTTATAATCAGGGAGGAAGGGTGGTGCTGGGGAGGACTGTGGTCCTCTGATATTCGAGTTGGTGCTTGAATATTGGGAGTTGTAGCTTCCATCTAGTTGTGGCTAGAAATCAGGGTGGCAGGGTGGTGCTTGGGAAAACACAGAGTTTTCTATATGAAAGTTGGTGCTTGTATAAGTGGAAGTAGGTGCTTCCATCCAGTTAGTGTTGGAACACTCAGGGAGTTGGTGCTTCCTTCTAGTGGGTGCTAGAGAAACCAAAGAGTTGGTGGTCTCAAACAAGTTGGAGCTTGTAAAATAGAGGTAGTAGCCTCACTTTGAGTTGGTGCTCAAACATAGATGATGTATAGAACTTAAAAGACTGCCTATCATTTCGAAGAAGAAGAGATTTTCTCTCTTTATGGGTTTCCTCGTGAAAATCTGTCTCTGTGTATATCTTATGTGTGATTGATGCTCGTTATTTATGTTGTTCATATGATGTATAATATTGATGGTCACTTGATGAAAGATTAAAACTGGTTTAATAGACTTAATATTGTTTAAGCACAGTAACAACTGATTCACCCCTACCCCCCTCCCCCTCCCCCCTCTCATTTGTCTTAGTAATTTCAACAGTTAACACCCAATAAATTGGTAAGTTGCTTCCTCTAGTTTTTTTTGTTTATTTCTTCTATGGTTTATTCTCCTTTCTCCTTCAACCTCCAGTGCTAGTGAGAAGTAGAACATTGCAATCTCTCCCATTCTTGACTTTATGATATACTTTGTTTTTGGGACATCATAATTGGGAGTTTTTAAAACATTTTGGTGGTGGAACCTATGGGCAATATTTTCAATCCTTCCTAGGGATCATGTGCTACAATCCATTGTCATCATGTGAGCTTCTTCCCTTCCAAGGTAAATATTAGTTATATATCTCTCATTAGAATATGGGTTTGTCAAATTATAATACCAAAATACATCCATCGAAGTTGTCTTCGGTTATTTAAAAATTCATTGTTTCATAGTAATTTTGGGCAAAGTCAAGAGTTTTTTGGTATATGTCGTATAATGAATCTCTACTCTCTTCAAGACAAGGTAATTTTTTAATGAAGTCATCTTCTCAAATTTTGGGTTGGTCATCATTTAGTTTCCTGCATACAATCTTTGAAGTTGTCTCCAGTTATGTAGGTTTTTGTGATCTCTAGGTCATTGTGGAAAAAGACTGGAGTAATTTGGACCTATATTATAGAGTGAAAGCATGGTGCCTTATCCTTGGGTTCAATGTTGCTCTTTATTTTCAGTGTTAGGCTTTTCAAGAACTAATTTTTTCCTTCAGGTATGGTGTTTCTATCATTAGAATCTCATATTTCAAATGCAGGCAGCCCATCATCACTGATGCTTCCAGACATGTTGGTGTAAGTTGGTAACTATCCTTTTATGCAGGTATTCTCTACAAGTTTATTCTATTAATTATAAGGAAATTGGATGTTGGAATTTGAGGAAGGGGGCACATGATTTTCTTTCTAGTTTAAGTAAGAGGATTGGTCTATTTTGTTAGCATCCTATTCAGTGCTATCATGCAAGTCTTGTTACCATGGATAATGAAGATACTTGGGAGCTTCAAAAAGTCATGTGTTGACATGAGGACCTTATTCAAGCCAATCGAAGTGATCCTCTCACAGTCTCTTCCAAAATCATCGAGATTGAGTAGGCCCACAATACTCAGATTTCTAATATCATGAATATCCAAGTGCAAAAAAAGCATAGAATTGATTCCCTTGATGAAAAATTCCATAGGTTGTGAGACTCCACTCTCATCCAGTGCATGGACTCATTAACAAGGACTTCCAAAATAGAGAAACAAACAATTCCTAATAGGTTTCAATAAAGAAGGATGAAATGATCAACTAGTTGATATATCCCTTGGAAATTGAAGGACACAAATCCCCTCAATATGATGAGGGGAAAGAAGATGTGGGTAGCACTCTTTTTTTTCATTAAACTTCTGTGTTTTTGAATTATTTGCATATTATGAATATATATTAAGCAGATCCCATGTAGTCCCACTTGGAACTTTTATTTTGTAGTATGTTGGAAGCCTTTTGATATATTCATGGAGTTGTCTTATCTAAGGATACCAAGAATCATTTCTATGTAACTTGTTGCATGCTTTGGCTATGGCCTTTTCAATTAATACAAATTATGTTTCGGTTATAAATAAATTAAAAATAATAATAATAAAAAAAAAAACAAATGTTAAATTTTTTTTTTTTAAATAAATATTAAAATAAAACAAATATTGATTAAAAAAAACTTAAAAGAAAATGAAAAATGTGTTTTTTTATTTTTTTTTATTTATCCATTTTTTGGGGGAAGAACGATGCCAAACATTGCTCCTTCTCAATATTAACACATTTTCATGCTTTTTTTTGTAAGTTTTAAACCTGCAAAGTAAAGCAATGCATATAGATTCTTAAGCAATATAGAAATTAATCAATGGCTCATACACAGAGTACACAAAGATTTTATACCGGAAACCCTCAACCAGGAAAACCTTTCTTATATTCATTATCTACAATTTCACCATTCACCATACAATATATACAATGTTTTTAGGTATTCCGCAGATACCAAAACCCTAATCCCTTAATCCGGGATTAATTTACAAATCTGCTAAAAATAACAAAATCCGCTAAAAATAGCAAAAACCGCCCTAGGAAAGCACCCGACGCACACGACAGAGCTCTAGTGGTAGGGATCGTTAGATGCAGTTGTTGTATCTGACGCGCCCACACACACACCCATGCAAATAATATAACACATACCCAACATTTTTGACCCCCCTCCTATCACTCCATTCCAGGAGGGCTGGAGCCACTCCTTTGAATGGAAAGAGGGGGGTTGCCCCCACTTCATGTACAACCCCACATCCCCACCCTCCCTCTTCAAAAATAAGATTTTTCATGCATTTTAGGTCAAAGGAACAACTCTAACCCTCCTTTATAAATTGGAAGGTGGGTGGGGGGATGCATGAAAATGTGGTGTGTGTGTGTGTGTGTGTGTGTGTGTGTGTGTGTGTGTGTATAGGGGGAGGGTGGTGTCTAACATCGAACCCTCGCTTCCCCCTTCCCAAATCACATTTTCATACTTTTTTAACGTTTATTTTTAATGTTTTTTTAAGTTTGTTTTTTCAACTATCTTTTAAAGTTTTTTTATTTAATTTTGTAATGTTTATATATATTGTATATTTAAAAAAATAATGACTTTCGAAGGGTCGATGGGGGATGGCGAAACGCCTCTTCCCATTGCTCAAAGGAGTGGCTCCAACCCTCCTTTAAGTTGGGGGTGCGAAAATGCATGATTTGTTTTTTAAATATTAAAATACTTTTAAAAATAAACTTTAAAAAAGGCATGAAAAATGTGATTCGGGGCATCCCCAAATCACATTTTTCATGACTTTTTAAAGTATATTTTTAAAATTATTTTAATCTTTAAAAAAAAATTAATGTTTTTTTTTTTAAATAAAGTTTTTTTTTTTAATTAAATATTTTATTCAAATTATTTTAATTTTTTTTTAATAATTTAGTCTACTTGTATATTAATATTTACAAAAAAATGTTATAAGCATGGTTGTTTGTGGCCTGCCATGAAGAAACCAAGCCATAGACTACACTAAAAAAGTATCCCATGATTGTCTATAATGGTCCAAATATAGCCGAGAAATCTACATAGGTTCATGACCTTATTTGCAACATAATAAAACTGGAGAAACATAATGATGGTCACCTACAACCTAAGTAAAGACTGGAAACCAATATGATCAAAGTGGAGTAGAACTAGATGGGTCTGGTTGGCTAGGATCCCCTAGCTCCTTGACTGTCTTGATCTCCTCCTACCCTGAATCGTATTCAATAATAATGGGCTTGGAGCAGGTCCCCTCAAACCCATGATTCCATCTGCCTCCTCCAAATATTTTCTCTAATTGGCTCCCACTCTGAAACTTTGAAGCTAATGTTGAAGAAAACTTTGCAAAATGCTTCAAATTTGACCTCCAACAACCTTAGTCTAGCCATAGTTTCTTACTATTGGTCCCCCTTGTCTTCCATTGTTTTGGCTATGAGTGCCTTGGCTAACTAATAGAATGTCATCGCCTTAAACACCTTTGTGTCCCGAATATGGAAAAACTAGAATTATAGACCCAACCTTGAAATTGAAACCCAATTTTATTTCTACCACACCATACCTTTGAGTCCCACCACATCTTACTTAATCTCTAGAGGGGTCATCTGATAAAAGAGTTGTTTAGTATGTACACCAACTTTTTCACCCTTATGAGGTGAGGACGATATTTTGCATGCCTAAAACGATGAGACTTGGATTTCCCCCTCCTCCTTGGCCTTCCTTGGTTTGATTTGGGGTAGTCCTTAGCTGGAGAGTCTATCATAGCCATAAAAATGCCACATATTCAATGGATGTGAGCTCTGACTAGATAAGAGACCCAAATAGACCAAAACCCACCAACACTGAACACCTCAGGAACCCACCCCTTGGTTGAATTAGAAAGGAGAAGCAGGCATGTGATCCCTCAGACAAAATGTAGGCCAAATAGAGAGTATTCATGGATTTCCCACCTCACCCCGGATGTCGAATACCAAATCCATTGGACAAGATTTAGGAAAAAAGAAGAAGTCCCCTCGATTACAATCAACACCCTAGACACCAAATAATAGAATGTGATCCAGATGGATATCGGTGGCCACCCACCTTTTCCAACTGTCTCAAAACAATTTTCTGGCAATTTTGGCAATTTACTATTTTTAGCAGTTTTCACTTCCGGGGTCATTTTGAGGGCCTAAACGAAGGTTTTTCGGGATCAAGATTCTCATGATGGCCTATGGCATGGTTGAGGCCCCAAAATGAATCTCCTTGATGATACCTTTCCAACAGGCTAGCATACACCTAAAATGGAGATCGTATGCAAAAGTTACGACCCCGAGAAGTTAATGTACTAACTTACCCAAATGGGGCCCACATGACTTTTGGCGCTTCATCTCCTAGGGTTAGGTTTTTGGATGTCTAAGGGTTTTGGCATTCTTGTTTAATGTAAAATGCCTTCAGAGCCTCATTGTAATCATCTTCTTGTGAATTAGAGCAACCATCACATCTCTTCTCAGAGATAAGCTGCCACCATTCTAGCAAGCTTGTTTCTGCTGCATTTTACAGTTTCAGCTTATTTCATTATTTAATAGAAAACCAGTTTTACTGTATCTCTATTATTTTGTGTTAAGAATCTGTTAATAATATTTATTCATTTCGTTCTTCTCATAAAATATGGATCAGTGGTATCAGAGCGGTTTTCTCCTTGTCGTCTTAATGCATGTCCCCAACGAGGTCAGAGTACAAAGAGTTGGGTCTTGAGCTTGTTTCTCTTGAGGACAAAAGATATCACATGCCCAAGCGACCTCTCATGGAAGGAGAAAAGAAATATGATGGGACACGAGATCCTTTCAAACTGTTGATTGAGGAATCCCTCACACAACAGAGGAATGAGATGATGGATAGTTTTGCGCAAATCCTTCAACGATTACCAATAGGCGACACATCTTCTTTGAGAGGAGGCGCCACCCCCTTCAAGGTACAAATAAACTTTGATATTCCTATATTTGAAGGTCATATAGATGTAGATGTTGTAGATAAGTGGTTGAATCTGCTAGAAGGGTATTTTTCTGTCCATAACTTCTCGAATAGAGAAAATATTACTTTTGTGCTCCTCAAAGCCGCCCCCCATGTCAAAGATTGGTGGGAAACATTCTGTGAGCAAAAGGAAACAGAGGAACCCTCATTATTTACAGTCAAAACCACCTGGGATTCCTTCAGGGGTGCTATTAAGGAACAATACTACCCTGTTGGAAGTTATGATGGCTTATATACCAAATGGACCACACTGTGGTAAGAAAGAGACCAAGCAGTGCGAGATTTCACAAATATCTTCCATACCTTACGCACCAAGATGGGTATCAAAGATTTAGAGCGACATATGGTACTCAAGTATCGCCGTGATCTGCATAGATACATCTAGACCGAAATGGAATTTCTAGACATTTCATCCTTGGGCGCGGGCTACCAATATGCCATCAAAATCAAGCAGAAGCTCAAACAAAAGACGCGGCAATTTGGGCCTGGAACCCCTCACAACAAAATCTAGGAAAGGGTGGCCCCAACCCACAGAACAATGGACAAAGAAAATATGGGTAGTATCAGGACAACCGGTCCAAGCCGCAAGCAAAGAGGGACACTGGAAAGACAAGGAAAGATACCGGGAAGTGGTGCGACTTCCATAAGATCCTTGGCATAACATTGTTGATTGTCGCTCAAAGCAGTCGTTGGTGTCTGAAGTGAAATCCTATGAATCAGATGCGAATTCTAACTCTGAGACAAAACCAGAAATGGGAAGACAGATCATTGATGCGGAACCCAGTGCCACCATTTCTACCACCAAGCTCCATCTTGGTGAACCAGACGAACCAGAAGAAGGAGAGCGCCTCTTCCATTCAAAAATGTGGGTAAAAGGCACCCTACTGCACATCATCGTTGATAGCGGTAGCCAGAAGAACCTCATCTCTGTAGAGGTCATCAAGTGGTTGGACCTACCCACAATGCCTCACCCACAACCCTACACCATTGGATGGCTCCGCCAAGGAAGTGATCTTCGCGTCAGCCAACAGTGCCGACTGTCATATGGCATCAAGCCCTTCAAAGATGAGGTATTGTGTGATGTTTCTCCTCTTGAAGTTTGTGATGTTCTTTTGGGCCAACCTTATTTATGGAAACTTCATGTTGTATATGAGTCTAGGCCTCGTAGTGTTATTATTACTTTGAACATGAAGTTTCACAGGATACCTGAGGCAGTCCCACCTAGTGCTATTTCCTTGATCTCTGCTAAGCAATGCAGGAAGGTCATCTCTCAGATGGGGAATTTTGTCTTCTTCGTGATTCTCTCTCAGAATAAGAAAAAGATCACAGCCACATCCAGGGTCTCTGTGGTTGACCTCTCCACACAGTAGAAGCAAGTAGATAAGGTCGTGGAAGAATACTCGGATATCTTCTCCTCACCTATCGGGGTACCTCTGCACTGTCAGGTCAACCACCTCATCGATATGACCCCCAGTGCACCACTCCCCAATGGGCCAGTCTATCGTCGCTCTTTGTTAGAGAATGAATAGATCAAGCGACAAATCCAAGAACTTCTCCACAAGGGGCACATCCATCCCAGCTCATCACCTTGTGGGAGCCCAATCGTGATGGTATAGAAGAAAGATGGAACCTGGAGACTCTGCATTTATTACTGGGCTCTGAATAAAATCACAGTTAGAAACCGGTACCTGATTCCCCAAATCGACGACCTCCTTGATCAACTCACGGGGGATAAATACTTCAGTAAGATTGATCTGAAGTCTGGCTACCACCAGGTCTCGATAGAACAAACAGATGTATGGAAGACCTCCTTCAAGTCAAAGGAAGACCTTTTTGAATGGTTGGTCATGCCCTTTGGTTTGACAAATGCTTCAGCCACTTTCATGAGGATGATGGACGATATCCTGTGACCATTCACCAATAATTTTGTAGTGGTGTATCTGGATGACATTCTCATTTACAGCAAGACTTAGGCCGAACACTTGCAGCATATTCAACAGGTTCTACGCACCCTGCAGTAGTACAATCTATATGCCAACTTGGAAAATCTCCTTCGACATGGACAGGGTCCATTATCTGGGTTACATCATTGATTAGCATGGTGTACATGTGGATCCAACCAAGATCCAAGTCATCCGTGACTGGCCAGCCCCAACCACACTCACTGAGCTTCAGAGCTTCTTGGGCCTTGCCAATTTCTACCGCAGGTTTGTGTTGGGATTCTCCCATATTGTACGGGCCCTCAGCCAAATCACCAGGGGTGGTGGTAAGGAAAAATTTGCGTGGGGCCAGTCCCAACAACAAGCGTTCGATGATTTGAAGCAGCGTTTGTGCTCATCCCCAGTACTTTCACTACCAGACCTGCAACATTCCTTTGAGATCAAGACAGATACTTCAGACTATGTTGTGGGCACCGTTCTCACTCAGCACAACCACCCTGTGGCATATAATAGTGAGACACTATCCGATGTTGTTCGTAAGTACCCTACTTACGACAAAGAGATGTACTCCATTGTGAAAGCCTACCGCCAATGGAGACATTATATTCTTGGGAAGGAGACAGTCATCCACACTAATCATAATCCATTGCAGTTTATGCAGACACAAGGA
This sequence comes from Picea engelmannii, assembly GCA_009831015.1. Classification (NCBI taxonomy): domain Eukaryota; kingdom Viridiplantae; phylum Streptophyta; class Pinopsida; order Pinales; family Pinaceae; genus Picea; species Picea engelmannii. The sequence goes on from ML799616.1 coordinate 372,273, forward strand.
AAATTGCATAATGACCGCCATCAAAAGTGGTCCACATACTTGCAGCAATTCCACCTCAACATTAAGTATAAAACAGGAAGCACCAATTGCGTCGTTGATTGCCTCAGCAGACCACCAGTTGTGGCACTCACCACGTTGCTAGACTCTTGCGACCATGAGACAGACCTGGACTTCGCCACCACCTACCAAATGTTGGGTGAAAACATAATTGTCGATAATTTATATCTTCAGGATGGGTTTTTGTGTCGTCTGGGCCATATATTTGTTCCATCAAGTGAACGAACAAATATAATATGGGAATCCCACTATAGTTGGGTGGCAGGACACTTCGGCATCGAAAATATGGTGGCGATGCTACAAAAACATTTCTACTAGTCGAAACTCCGACAAGAGGTCAACAAGTATATCAGGTCTTGCACTGCCTGCGCTATCGCCAAACCAACCACTAATAAATAGGGCCTGTACACCCCTATTCCTACTCCTAACAGGCCATGGGAATCCATCTCAATGGACTACATGTCGGGCCTCCCGTCCACCAAGTGGGGAAATGACTGTGTTTTTGTGGTTGTTGACCGCTTTACTAAGATGGTGATTCTGGTTGCCCACAAGAAGAGAATCACAGCAGAGGCCACTGCCAAGCTCTTCTTTGAACGTGTCTGGGTACATTTTGGACTCCCACAAACCATTTTCTCATATAGGGACAGTTGATTTCTCAGCACATTCTGGTCGAGCCTCTGGTCACTGCTGGACACTAAGCTAACCAAATCCACGGCCTTCCACCCCAGACAGATGGCCAAAACGAGGTCGTAAATTGAGTGGTTGTGCATATCCTTCAAATGTATAGCTCAAAGCACCCTCTCACATGGGATGAGAGCCTTCCCTATGTCCAGCATAGCTACAACCAAGCCCTGCATATCTCAATCGACCACAACCCCTTTTAGGTGGGGTTGGGATTCCAACCATTGGGTCCCATAGATGGTGCACTTCCCCTTGCAGTCACCTCAACCGAATCATCTCTTGTTCCAACTGAAGCTGAAAAAGCCACCTGGTTCATTGAGAAGATCCAGCACATCCGCCAACATGTTCAGGATATCCTACAGAAGTCCAATGACAAGTACAAACAACGCCATGATCAACATCGGGTGCCACATAAGTTTCAGGTGGGAGATAAAGTTTGGTTGCGCTTGCAGAAAGAATGCCTTACAGGACCCCATAAGAAGCTTCACCCACTCCGTTATGGGTCGTACACCATCACCAAGGCCATGGGGGATAATTCTCTTGAGCTCAACATTCCTCCTTTCCTTGGCTTGCACCCAGTGTTCAATGTGGATCCCCTTTGCCCTTATTTCCCACCATTATTGGACACCTAAAACGTAGCAGAACAAATGAAACCAACATAGATCAACCCTGACTGCATATAACAGGCATCCAACGATCAGATTATGGACACATAGATCAAGGGAACTCAAAAACAAAGGATCCATCTTTATCGAGTCGTCAAAGAAGGGCAACTCCTGCACCAAGGCAAGTGGCTCACCTAGGGCTAAATTTAGCAGAAATTTCCTCATCTGATGGGGGAAATCAATGCAATGGATACCACTACTTCCTAAGGAGGGATTATTGATCCATATGGATATCGGTGGCCACCCACCTTTTCCAACTGGCTCAAAACAATTTTTTGGCAATTTTGGCAATTTACTATTTTTAGCAGTTTTCACTTCCGGGGCCATTTTGAGGGCCTAAATGAAGGTTTTTCTGGATTGAGCTTCACAATGATAGCCTATGGAATGATTTAGGCCCCAAAAGGAATCTCCTTGATGATACCTTTCCAACGGGCTATCATACGCCTAAAACGGAGATCGTATGCAAAAGTTACGACCCCGGGAAGTCAATGTACTAACTTACCCAAACGGGGCCCACATGACTTTGGGCACTTCATCTCCTAGGGTTAGGTTTTTGGATGTCTAGGGTTTTTGGCATTCCTGTTTATTGTAAAATGCCTTTATAGCCTCATTGTAATCATCTTCTTTCAAATGAGCACAACCATCACATCTCTTCTCAGAGATAAGCCACCACCATTCCAACAAGCTTGTTTCTGTTGCATTTTATAGTTTCAGCTTATTTCATTATTGAATAGAAAACTAGTTTTATTGTATCTCTGTTATTTTGTGTTAAGAATCTGTATTCATTTCGTTCTGCTCATAAAATCCTCATGAATCCACCCCTTGGTTGAACTAGAAAGGAGAAGCAGGCATGTGATCCCTCAGACAAAATGTAGGCCAAATAGAGAGTATTCATGGATTTCCCACCTCACCCCAGATGTCGAATACCAAATCCATTGGACAATATTTAAGAAAAAAGAAGAAGTCCCCTCGATTACACTCAACACCCTAGACACCAAACACTAGAATGCCAACAAACCTAACAGGAATACCAAACCAATGCAGACATAAACCAAACTCAAATCATAACCGATTTCCATAAGAGGAGAAAAGAAGGAAACCTCACTCACAGTCAAAGAGATTCAACCCACAGGGATTCTAGGCCCTACGAACCTAGGAGACAATTTCAAACTCTATTTTCTTCCTGCTGCAGACCAGCTCACATCACACCCTCGCCTAATAACTCCTCCTCCACCTAGAGACATCCTCACCCATGTCGCCAATGACCTAACTCCCCTACATCCTCAAATTTCCATGAATGCTTGAACCATCATTATTCCATCACCTAAAACCTCATGTACTAGCCTCAACAACCCACTTCAATTGCCATGCGTAGGTATAATGGTGCCAAAGACAATGATACCCCCATTGATATCCTTGGTTTCCTCATGGTGATCATGCATCACCTTTTATAGGGAATTGTTAATGTTTATATGTGTGTGTGTGTGTGTGTGTGTGATTTGTCATTTTCTTTTCTTTTTAATTAAATTATGTTTTTTAATTATATTTTTAATTTTTTTAATGTTTTTTTTAAACTAAAAATCAATGTCGTTATCTATTATATACAACAAAAAAATACTATACATCCTTCCCCCAGGTTGGGACCTACCTATTCAAGAAACCAGATCCCTCCCAGGTGGTATCAAACTGGTCTATAACATCACTAGATAAGTCTATTGTCCAAAGATAACAAAACATCACCAATTTTTCTAGTATCATAAAACTAAGCATAATAACTGTAATATTCCAGATATAAAAAGTATGCAGAATAGAAATAAAATGCTAGAAATGGCAGATGAACAACGATATAACTATAGCAACACCACAATAATGCCAAAATGATACTAGAATAACACCAGAAAGAGAACTTTGATGACTGAGAGCAATTTTCACTTACATCTTCAAGGGGGAAACCTCCAACAGAGTAGAGCTCTATTACAATAATATCCAAGACAAAAGTTCTCATACCCTCAACTCCTATTTATACTAAATATGTCTATTAAAAGAACCATCTAGAGGAAGATTCTTCTAGAAGCAGAAGCTTCTATTAGGTCTTCTTACATTGGACTTATTCTTCCTTATTGCTAGGCCTTATTAAGATTGACCTTTATTACATTATAATATATTATTCTACCTACGTGAGGGGTTAGGTCCCTAACATGTCCTCCCCCTTAAAAAATGGTCTTGTTCTCAAGGATCGAGATGTGCAAATTTATGCAGAATGGTAGTTGGTTCCCAAGTGGCATCTGCTCGAGTTGTATCTTTCCACTAGACTAACACTTCCTTGATGGTTCACTGACATAGACGATGTTCACGCTGGTCCAAAAAATATTGTGGTTGTGCCAAATGGAGCCTTCTTCGTCCAACTCGGGAAGGTTGGTTTGAGTTTGGCACTTAGTTCCAATCACCTTCTTTAAGAAGGAAACATGAAAAACATGATGGAGCTTAGAATGACTGGGAAAATCTCATTGATAGGCCACCTGTCCCACACGCTTGAGAACGGTATAAGGACCATAAAATTTTTGCGCCATCTTCTGACAATGGTCAGCCTTGAGGTAATTTTTCTTGTAGGGTTGCATTCGAAGAAACACCTGATCCCCTTCTACAAATTGACGTTCAGAGTGACCTTGATCTACTTATTGCTTCATGCGATTCTGGGCCATGACCAAATTCTCTTTGAGGGTACAAAGAATATCCTCTCGAACTGTAAGTGTTTGGTCAACCACCTAGACCTTCAAGACACCTAGAAAATATGAGAGAACTGAAGGTGGATTTTGTCCATATATCACTTCAAAAGGATTCATGCGGGTAGTTGTATGGTATGAAGTGTTGTACCACCATTCAACTGGTGGTAACCATTGAGCCCACCGATTTTTCTTTTCCGAGGAAAAACACCTCAAATATGTTTCCAAACACTTGTTGACAACTTCAGTTTGACCATCAGTCTGGGGATGATAAGTTGTGTTGAGATGAAATTGGGTGCCTTGTATCTTGAACAGTTCTTGCCAAAAATTTCTAGTGAAAGTTGGGTCGCGATAAAAAACAATAGAATGTAGCATGCCATGAAGCTTGAAGACCTAATCCATGAAAATTTGAGCCACAATGGATGTTGTAAATGGGTGATGAAGAGCACATAAATGAGCATACTTTGAAAGACGATCAACTACCACCATGATGACTGATTTATTGCCTGATTTAGGTAAGCCTACAATAAAATCCATAGAGATATCCCTCCAAATAGCAGGTGGAATCGGAAGCAGTTGTAGTGTGCGAGGAGATTTGACTGTTTCTCCCTTGTTGTGTTGACACACATCACCTTCAGTCACAAAATTGCAAATGTCCTGTTTCATACCATCCCAGAAAAAAGAACGTTTGACCCCTTCATAGGTTTTGGTAAACACAGAGTGCCCAGCTGTGGGTGTAGCATGAAGCTCAGAAAGTACCGTGGATTTAAGTTTTGATTGTTTACTTAAATACAAACGACCTTTGTATCGAAGCTCATCATGGAGCCAAGAGTACCTTGGGGAAACTAAAGAATTGGACTGCAATTGTTGTATCAGATGTGAACTTTGTTGGACAACTGAGAGGGGGGGGGTGAATCAGTTGTTACCGAGCTTAAACAATTTATGCTTCTTTTAAACTCTTTGCTGAAATACTAAATGATGATCACAATAATGCAGGGAAATAAACAATTGCTCATTCAACATCAGTCACATATATGAGAAACACAGAGACATATATTTCCCGAGGAAACCCATACAGGGTAAAAACCTCTTTTCTTTATATGATAGGTAATAGTTACATTATTTACATTATCATACATATGAGCACCAACTCATAATGAGGCTACAACCTCTGTTTTGCAAGCTGCAACTTGTTGAGAGCACCAACTCTCTGTTTTCTCTAGCACCAACTAGAAGGAAGCACCAACTCCCTGACTGTTTCCAGC
>ML799616.1:378745-426971 GCA_009831015.1 Picea engelmannii
CCGATGCCTCTGCTGACGTCACACGTGGTTTGCCACGTGTTAGATCCTGCCACGTGTCACTCTGATTCGTGACTTACATAAGCCTGAAGTGTTGAATCTGCCTGACACCTGTCATTACCTGGATGTGCCACGTGTCCCTAACTAACGTGGTCTGTTGATGTGTGTTGGATCGACGGTCTAGATCACTTGTTATCCAACGGTTGTGATTAACTCGTGAAATCGCATATCGCGATTTCGGGGTTTTCGTTGTCAAGTGTTCTTTGCATATTGAAATCGCGATCCCCGATTCTCCGATGACTACGCTCCTAGTCCATATGACCATTATCCTCATGACCGTAGCCAAACCTTTACTCCGATTAAAGACCTTGCAGGTTCTCATTGATCCAACGGTGGTCGGGTCCCTGCGCTCAGATCTGACGGCTGAGACCTGTCCTCCTATCGAGCTTCTCCCGGTGGCACCCGATCGTTTCCACGCGTCCTTCCAAATAGATGGTCCTGATTATGTCGGGATTTCACCTTGGCTTTTCCCGATGGTATATCTCCCTCGCAGCTTCTGTCTGATCTGACGACCCTCGTTCTTTTGGGAAGTTTGAATGAGATCCTGTGGTTGTGGATCTCTGTCTTCCTTCTCTTCTGCAAATTCCTGTATCTTGAGCTTTGTCGTTGCTGCGCACGTTTTCTTCAACGCTGTTCCTCCTGAGCTTTCACGTTTGAATCCCCAAGGGATTTTTATCCTTCTTATCCTACCATCTCCACTGCTGTACTTGCAATCAATGACAAGCATACGCTACTTGGTAAACAATTGCCAACAAACTTTTGGGATCGTGTATCCATTCCTGGTGAACAACTTGGAGCCAATCTGGTACAACGAAGGAGAGAGAAAAAATGGACCCTTCATCTTCATCTTTTCGGGAAAGTGCATCCGCAAATACATTGTCTTTTCCTTTCTTGTAAATGATCTCGTAATCATATCCAAAGAGCTTAGTCACCCATATTTTTTGCTCTGGGAGGAAATGCATTGTTCCAGAAAATACTTGAGGCTTTCGTGATCTATATTAATTTGGAAGTGTTGCCCCAATAGATAAGGGTGCCAAAGATCAACGACATGTATAATAGCCAACATTTCCTTTTCATAGATTGATTTTCCCAAATTGCACTCAGACAGTTGTTTGTTGGTAAAGGCCAAAGGCCGACTCTCTTGCATAAGGACAATGCCAATTCCTTTCCCTAAAGCATCACATTTCAGGACAAAGGTCTTTGTGAAATTGGAAATGGCCAGGACTAGAGTGGTGCACATGACCATCTTCAAGGTTTGAAAATCCTGAGCAACTGCTGGAGTCCAAGTGAAATAATTCTTTTTAAGGAGCGCAGTGAGAGGTTCCACAATCTTTCCATAATTCTTAACAAAGTTGCGATAATAACATGTTAATCCTAGAAATCCATGCAAGATTTTGAGAGTCTTTGGGTGAGGCCAGTCTTTCATAGCTTTAATATTTTTAGGATCCACCCTGATGTCGTCCTTGCCAAGAAGATGACCCAAGTACTCTACTTTCGAGGCATCAAAATCACATTTAGATTGTTTAAGGAAATGTTGGTGCTAAGAGAGTAGATGGAGAACTCTCTTAGCACCAACATTTTATCCGTCATTTTTTCTTAGTTTTCTTTGATGATATCCTCATCTATAGAAAAACCTAGAAAACTAAGACAAAATGACGGATAAAAGGATGGAAGACATGATTCACAAGGCTTTGGAAAGTGGAGGGAGCATTATAAAATCCAAAGGGCATGGCCAAAAACTCATAGTGGCCCTCATGAGTTCTAAAGACAGTCTTGGGAATGTCTTCCTCTTTCATATAGATCTGGTGGTAGCCAGAACAAAGATCAAGTTTAGTAAAGAACTGGGCACCTCTCAATTCATCCAAGAGGTCATCAATGACAAGAATGGGAAATTTGTCTTTAATGGTGAGTTTGTTGAGTGTGCGAAAGTTAGGACACATGCGCCAAGAACCTAATTTCTTCATGACCGTGACCATAGGAGAAGAGTACGGGCTCGTACTAGGGAGAATAGCACCTGCGTTGAGCAGATCTTGAACCATTTTCTCAATTTCATTTTTTCGGGAAAAGGGGTGATGATAGGGATGGATATTGGGAGGAAGGATTCTTGGGACAAGGGGAATGGAATGATCATGAACACCACAGGAAGGAGGGAGTCCCTTGGGAGTGGGAAAAACCACTTGATGTTTAGAGAGGATGGATTGGAGGTCATGCGACACAGAGGGTGTCTCAGTTTCTTGTATGGCATGGAGTTGGGAAATAACGCCAGAATGACCTTTTTTTAGAAGCTTTTCCATGCAATGGGAACTAGTGATCTCAGGGGAACCGATGGTGATGCCTTGGAACTTATATTTTTTTCTCTCTTGGTCGAATTGCATGGTTAATTCCTTAAAATCCATGAGAATGGGACCCAAAGTCCTTAGCTAGTCTACACCCAACATAATGTCACAACCGCCCATGTCGATAGAAAACATATGATATTTAAGGTGGTAGTCACCAATTTGGAGACACACATTTTCACAACGCCCTCCACATTTCATGGACCCACCATTGGAAATCATGATTTGGAAATGATTGACTGCATGGATATAGTAATTAGTTTCTTGGGAAATGCGGCGATGAATAAAATTATGGGTGCTTCCACTATCAACAAGAATGATGACCTTCCTATGCTTGATGTAACCAATTATATTGAGGGTTTGGGGAGCAGAGAAGCCAGTGAGAGCATTTAGGGAAATGACCGGTTCTACTTTGGGAGCGTCTGAGGGAGGGGTTATGTCCGTGGGTTCAGGTGATACAGACATAAGGGGAGCTTCAACATCCTCTTCCGAAACATCCTTTGAGATGGCCATAAAAATATTTTGTTCCTTAAACTTGTGTCCCAAAAAATATTTGTCATCAAAATTATAACAAAGGCCTTTGAGTTGGCGTTTAGCCATTTTGGCCTTGGTCAATTTTTGGATCTTTAGTGGAGTAGAAGGAGGAGTGGGATTTACTGTTTTAGTGTGAGGAATAAAGGAGGGTTTCCGGTTTTGAGAAGAGACAAGCTATTGTGCTTCCTTATCTGTTTTAGTAGCCTAAACCCAACTCTGAGGCCAAGCCATGAGGACATGGGAACAAATCTCATCCTTGAGGCCAGTGATAAAACATTCTTGGAAAAAAGCATCAGACATGCCCTCTGTATGAAAATCCAATCGCTCAAAAGAAACTATAAAGTCTTCCACTGTGCCAGAATGTTTCAACTTTTTCAAAAGGCCTAAATGATTGGTGTCAATGTCAAAGCGTTCATAAAGCTCTGCCACAAAGTGTGTCCAAGCAATATACCCTTGGCGAGCAGTTTTTCTCCATTGCCACCATTGCCAACGTTCTTGATCTAGATGGAGAACACCATACCATAGTTTTGCCAACTCATCTGTAATGTCGTACAAAGAGAAATAATGTTCGATTTGAGTTACCCAACCAGTGGGATCTGAGCCATCAAATTTGGTCGCATCCACACGCAGAAGGTGTAGGTCATGCTGAAAGTGATGGGGCTGAAAATTATGGGAATGAGATGAATTTTCAGCTTCGGTATGCAAAGGTGGGTCAGATAAGGGAGGATCTGCAAGGATATGCAGCTTCTTGCAGATCATCATAATGACAGATTCAATTTGGGTAGTGATGTCTTTTTTGAGGTCTTGCTTGAGGTCCTCGATTGAGGCGACGATGGAGGAATGCATGTTTTTATTGATGGTGGAAATATTGGCACTAAGTTGTCTCACTTCTTGTTGGGTCTCTGTGAAATCATATTGCAAGGTATTGAAGTGAGCTTCCAAGTCTTGGCTATAGGTATGGGCCATGATGACGAGGGAACCGAAAGGGGGTGGGTGGGGTCAAAAATTTGTTGAAAAATGATAGGTATGAATGTGATAAGGGAGAAGAGAGAAATCCAATGGAATAGGTCTCAAATAATGGTGAAACAAAAATACAGTTTTTTTTTTTTACACGTACAAAGTTATACTCCGATTTAAAGAATACTTCAGTGATGAAATGCCCAAATGATTAATTAGGAAGAAATGTGTAGTGATTTGGAAACTCAAATGCAAGAGACACAGTTGCACGACAATAGATCTTGTATGTTTTTTTTTTCCCTCCCCAAAGGTTAGGTATTCAAGGGTTCTACAGACAAGGGTTTTCCCTGTGCTATAGCTCTCTGATCTATGTGTGGGGTCCAACAATAGTACTCATCCCAATATAGAAGGTCACCAACTAAGGAGGCTAGACTGTGCCCTTAGCCGTACTACCCGACTACCTAGGTACTAGAGAGTATCTTCCCGAGTGTTGTTCTCGATGGCACTATAACAGTCAGGCGACCGATCGATTTATCTAAAGAGGGCTTCAAGAAATATAGGTCAATCTGTATATAGGTGTTGTCTGATGCGCTACCACTCGAAGGGGTACCAACATGGGTTACAAGGGTGGCCAGAATATGTGCACTTAAGTACCACTTGTATTTCATATGTGTATAAGTCCTCGACCGCAGGTTTATGCACGTAACGATAGATCTCTGTAGCTTAAAGACATCGGAATACGTCTCTACCCTGAAAAAAATTAACCCACAATTTTCTGTCGAGGAAAGTGCTATGATACCACTTGTAATATTCCAGATATAAAAAGTATGCATAACATAAATAAAATGCTAGAAATGGCATATCAACAACAATATAACCAGAACAACACCACAATAATACCAAAATGATACCAGAATAACACTAGAAAGAGAACTTTGATTACTGAGACCAATGTGCACTTGCCTCTTCGAGGGGGAAACCTCCAGCAGAGCAGAGCTCTATTACAATAATATCCAAGACAAAAGTTCTCATACCCTCAACTCATATTTATAGTAAATATGTCTATCAAAAGAACCATCTAGAGGAAGATCCTTCTAGAAGTGGAAGCTTCTATTAGGTCTTCTTACATTGGACTTATTCTTCCTTATTGCCAGGCCTTATTAATATTGACCTTTATTACATCAGAATATATTATTCTACCTACATGAGGGGTTAGGTCCCTAACAATAACTATTAATTTGAGATAATAAAAAAACAAGGAAATAAAATGCATTAACCAACACTAGGAGGGGGGGAGATATCCTCCTCAACAAACTCAATAACCAGATCGACATTCTCCTCGCTAGCCTAATTATTCTCCTGATGTTATTTATCTTTGTCCACCGAAATGGGGTTTGCCTTTGTGCCAGCCTTTAGAATTCCTTTCCCCTCCTCCTTGGCGACTTGAGATACAATGATCCAAACCCAAAACATCGATTTGTAATCTGCTTTGATTTTTCCTTTGAAAATTCTCAAGGCATAGATAATTTTCTGCTAGTCCTCCTTAGTTTTCTCTAGATCCCGAGCCACCAAATTCTTGACTAGCCAATACATCTCAGCTATCTGAAAAATATTTCATGTCTCGAGTTCGATAGTAGATTGGGTCCTCTACCCAATCCTTCACCTCCTCCAACACCTCAACATCTGACATATTCTCCGTATTGGCTATCATCACAACCTCCACCTTCTCCACTTCTTCTTTGGCCTTAACCATGCATTTTCCTCATAATTCCTCTCTTCTTATTCAACTACAATTTCTTCTCTAGTCATCAAGATCTGAACCCAAGAGGAAGAATCTTTGCATGCCCCCATCTTCCCCTTGTTCTTCCTACCTTTTCCTCCTCTAGCTGCTCCATGTGTCATCCCAGAATCCTGAACCAGACACAAACAATGAACCCAACCACAACACACAATATCTCCCCCAATACTAGGATAACCAAGAGTAAGGATGTAGTACCAATGGACATGAGTCCACTCTCATTTCCTACCCACTCCCTCAAACCAACACAAACCACCACTTGAACCTACATTGATGTCCTCCTACCAAATTTCCTTAGAGCCACCCAATCTTTTTTGAGTATCCACCATTGAGTAGATAGACAAAAATGGGTCAATACCAGTGAGGATAACACCATAAACGAATGTGATAAGGTCCTCCCAGAACTATGCCCCTTGCCTACCCATTTATCGACCAAAATCACCATTCCTCCTCCACCTTGGTCTCTTTGAAATAGACTTCTTTGTTCCATAGAATCCATCATTTCCCAAGCACCAAGATAAATATTCCCCCTCTCAACTTAATTCCCCATTACCTGCATAGTACTAGCTTCCATCATGGTGAAGTTGCATCATGAAATCCACAACATTCCACCTCTATACCTCTTACACTCACGAAGATCCATCACCAAAAAATCCTCGAGTGGGTGGGGTGGTGTCGTACCCAAGCTTCCCCTTCCTATCATTCAATTCTCCCATGAAACAAGTTCCCTTGTAAACCTCTAATGGTCGCATAACCTCCCACGCCGTGCCTTGATTAAGCTGCCACCATTCTAGCAAGCTTGTTTTCCACTGCATTTTACAGTTTCAACTTATTTCCTTATTGAATAGAAACCAATTTTACTGTATATTTGTTATTTTTTGTTAAGCATCTTTTGATAAGAATTTGTATTCATTTTGTTCTACTCATAAAATCCATATCACATGACTAGTGAATTTTTGTTATTCGGTTAACATGAAATATTGATTAATGCATTACAAAATTTATTGCACTATCGACTTGATTGTGAGCATATATGAATTATGAATTAGATGTGTTGATTGTTATCATTAGTACACACACGATATATTTATATGCCAACTATGCACACATACCTTACACGTGTACGATAGTATTATTATAATATATATTAGTTATCATAACATTATTTTGTATGGATTTTGTCTGATGTTTGTAGTGAAATTAAATTTTTAGGATTTTAATTTTGATCTGTTAACTATCGTGGATATTCCACTAGATAGTCTGTCACAACATATCTAATAAAAATACTAAAATCTTTCCTATGAAGTATTCCTTTAGATACCAGACTCTTTAATTATTGTTTTTCTTCTTAAAATATATGAAATAGTTCAAATGCAAAAAATAGAGAACATAAATCAATACTCACAAACTACCCAAAAATAAAAACAATATATAACTTGGGAAACCCAATACATGAGACAACCCAACTAGAAGGTGACGCCACTTTGGTCTTTTTTCTTTAAATGCAAGTAGAAATAAAGAGACACTCTATGTGCAGTTTCCTTTGACTTTGTGGCCTGTATGGGTGATACACAATCTCCCCTCCTATGTTATGCTCACAAAAATACTACTCTCATTTGTTATGCTCAACTATGGAACACTATAAAATTCAAAAGAATGGAACCCCTTCTCCTCCTAGTGGCCTGATATTTAACATCATCTGATAGCCATCTACGGGTAGGGTTTTGACTTCCTCAACCCTTAATTATGATAATTTTTTGGACCTTTTAGAATATTCTTGAAAGTACATGTGTGGATATCCCCATATGGGCGAGTAATGGGGGCTAACGTGGCATCCACTCGTACCATGGTGGTCAAACTGGTATGTCAACTTGTGGGAGGCATACATTTTTCATACGAGCTCTGATTGAAGTGATTTTTAAAATGTTCGAAAGGTCTCGATGTGTAGAACAATGTCACGGGATTCCATCTATTGTTGGGAAAGTTTTGACCCAAAACAATGTTGTTTGATGCCTCAAAATGGATTTGGAAGATTTCAAACCCCAATTTTCCAAAATGGGACCTGCCATCAAAATGATCTTGCAATTTGGTTCCTCAAAATTTCTCACTCTTAAAGCATTGAGATATATGACAAATAATATAATGATCCAACCTAGATAATACATCGCCTTTTAGGGAGGATTTTGGTCCCCAAAAGATTTATTGAATGAGGTGAGGATTGTAGATTTGTAGATTATACAGATAGATTCGATACAATGTGAAGGTGTGTTTAAGATAGCTGGTCCAGATGGATGTCGGTGGCCTCCCATCTATTCCAACTGGCTCATTTTGGAAGTTTTCCAATTCGACAATTTTTTTCCTAGTTTTTGGGTCCCTGACTTCCAGGGTCGTTTTGAATAGAAACCAGTTTTACTGTATATCTGTTATTCTGTGTTAAGAATATTTTGATAATAATTTGTATTCATTTCGTTCTGGTAATAAAATCTGGATCAATAGCCTATTGACGTGTTTAATTTATTCTCTCTCTTTTTCATTCATTATTGAATTCATGAAGGTTTTTGGCAAAAATATTTGTTTTTTCTGTAAAATGAACTCAAAGAATTTTTGAGAAAGAAGGGAACCTTGCAAAATAGTTGAAGTCTTTGTTATTAAACTTTGTAAAAGGTTTTTGAGACATATTTTTGAAGAAAAGATTTGCAATTTGTTTGGTAAAAAATGAACGTGTCAAAAATATTCAATCAAATTTGAAGACAAAGGTTGCATAGTCTCATTGAAAATGAGAAAATAATCCTAGTTGAGAGCCTTATGTACTACATCTTTCAATTCAAAGTATCATTTTTTGGTGGTGTATGTGTCCTAGATCTATCCCTAAATTAGAATAAGGGGTTATAGGAATCATTGTATGCTTGTGTGTGATGGTGCATAATTCCTTGGATGCTTGATTTTGTGTCTAGTTTTGACACTTAAATATACAATTGCAACTTGTCATTCATCACAACACACATGGAGTAAGAATGCATAAAAATCTTGATCATTCAACAAAGAAAGAAATCATTTCAATCATACACAAAACAACTATCTAATTTCATAAGAAAAAAGTGAAAAGTTGTTTGTTCCTCTACACTTCATGGAGCATTGTCAAGGATTCATAAGTCATTAACATTGATTCATTGAATTGTACAAAGGGCATAGTTTCTAACCATTTCAAAGTCAAAAATCAATTGTGAAAAATGTCAAACTAACCTACACAAAATTGAATGAGGTCATTATCTTTTCATTGTAGTCATCAAAGTCAACTTTGAAGTAAAAACATTTTAATGGCATCCAAGAGGAATAAAACACTAGGGTGCATTTTGGTAGTACCCAACACCCTAAGATTGTTAGAAAGCAAGGATGACACATAACAAAACAAGTAAGCAAGAGAGTTTGACATAAAATCAACATGTGCAAGTGAGTGTGACAACAAGTACAGACAAGTGTGATGGTTGGAATCATGGAATTGTTTTTATTGTTGAAAACATTGCTTGAAACAACAAAAAGCACTTAAATCAGAATGCCCAATAGTATTTTAGAAAATGTCTTTACTTGTTTGTGAGTCATGCAAACAAAGGTGAACTTGCTACAAGTGCAATCCAAATTTTGTAATGACAAGTTAATGGCACTAAATAATCAAGGGCCAATCAAGAATTATAAACTAGTGTGTGTTTACAATAATCCTTTGTATGAGATCAATCCTCCTCAACATGTAGTTCATGGAAGTCAAATAGTTGATGATAAATATCAATATTAGAAAGAAAATAATGATACCAAAATTAGTTTAAGTGAAAGTGACATTGAATTTTTTTTGTTTGGGGTTACAAAAGAAAACATTCATGAATGTCTGAAAGAAAAAAAACAAGATGATATTTCCAAAAGTATTGTCAGAACTTGAGAATAATTAAAATTCAACAAGAATTGATATGGATTAGGATATGAAAAAGACATCAAATTTCATATTCTTAACTTCAAACCAATTTAATCTGTGAGTGGTTGTTTTCTTGCTGAAATTTTCAAAGGGAAAGAAATTGATGGAGTTAATGTAGTAGAGGAAATTTGAGGTCTAAAGTGGGCCTCCTAAGGAAAACAATAAAATAGTAGTTAAAATAATAAAATAGGAGTTATGAATTTTCAAAGGGAATGAAAGAAAATTACTTTTTTAAATTGTATTTCTGACTTATCTCCTTATAGGTTGACTCAAATTTCAAGTGTAGGCACTCCTTTGGTGCATAATTTAATTTTACACCCAATGAATGCCTACACATCAGTATGTCTAGATTAATGCTTGGCTATGAAACTTGAGGCTAATCATTTGCATAAGTCTTATTGTCAAGTTCAATCATAGGTATAGACATGTTTGATTGGATAAGTGGAAAATGCCAATGAATTTCAATGTATTCATTCAGTTGTTCCAACAGAGGATGATTTTGGGCATGAATGGGGCCCACTTCTAGATGTCTTCTTGAGTTGAAGATCGAGTTAATGACTTCGCTCCAAAAATGGTACTTTCTTACACCTTAAGGGGGGGAGTGCAGTAATGAAGTAAAATTGGAACTCTCTTGTACCTTAATGGGAGGAGTACATTGATGAATTAAAAATGGTTAGTGATCAATGAAAACTACTAGATATTATGTTATTGTGTTAAATTGGTTAAGGGTAACCCACAGGATAACCCATGGTGTCTTACCTTTCAACAAACAAAGCGGGGAATATTAATGATGATTGTTAGAATTCAAGTTTTTAGAACAACAATAAAAATTTCAAATGGGAAACAATAGTATGTAGATGGTAGACTTAGACAAACAAAATGCCAAATGGTCAACAATAACAATAAAAATAGTGTTGCAAAGATTTCATCACTTGTGATAAATTGTCAATTTGGGCACTTTGAGGTTTCTACCACTTCTTGTATTTTTATGCCGCATGCATTGATGTGATCAAGTTTTCATCAACGTGATTGATTCGAGATTTGAGAAGTTCCAATAGGACACCTGGTTTACTACTCCATGGTTATTTGGAAAAGCTATGGTTCAATATATTATAGTTGGATCATACACAAGATTCAAGATTTGGATGTTGATTGACACTATTTGTGTGTCATTTTATGAGAGTAGTTTTGTGGAAATATTATTCACCTAAATGGTCATTAGACCTAGCAAAGGAAAAATAGATCCATATGCATTGTTGCTTGGCATTTGATTGGGTTCACATCAACGAACAATTACCGGTATTCTAGCTCACAAGTTTACACAATGGGATTTTCCATATTCTATGAGTTTTCAACATCCATATTTGGCAACTTTTTAGGCAGATATTCATTGAGGCTTATCCCAAGTGTTTTATATTGAATACTTGGAGATGATACCGGTTTTTGCATTGGTTCTTGTTCCCTAGCTAGTAAAATTATTCAGATTTATGATTGAGGGGGGAATTCTAAGCTTGTGATTCTCTATACAATCATGAATTCCTACACCACCTTTATATATTTCACATTATAGGATATATTTGTTTTCCTAAGTTTGTATTAGATCCTATTTTGGCTCCTTCTAGCCTTATCCCTTGTTAAGGTATCAGTGTGAGAGTAAATATAGTTTGCAAGGTAGTTACATCTATGTATTATAAATTTGTATCATAGGAATAAATTTAATGATGAGAGTGGCTCAAGCCTTTTCTGCCATCTTATTGTATTGTGTCTCAAGAATATCTCAAGCATATTCTTTAACAAATCAACCAATTACTAGTGTTTATTGGAGATGTATTCTTGCATTACTTAAATTTGTATGTGTAATCCATCATTGGATGTGCGGGGCCCCATTATTTCTTTTACTTATTTTCTATTATTATTTTGACTCTTCTATTTTTCTTTCAATAATAATTTCATTTGATTACACAACCACTGAATAAATCAATAAAATAATTTCTTGAATTTTATAAAATGCACTTCTCATTTTTTTTTCTTACACTATTATAAAGTTTCTTTTGAAACCATTTAAGCTGGGAAGTGATTTTATGTTTCATCTCTCTATTTATTTATGCAAGATGTAGCAACTCTAATAACCATTAATTAGGAATGTCGATGAATAGTCAATTCAATTTTATTGTAGGATATTTACGTTAAATATGCTTAAGTATTCAAACTCTTTTATCATTTCTATCTTGTTGAAACATTCACTTTATCCTATAGCCATTAATATCAAATCAATAATAGTTTGAGAAGTTCTTTGAGAATCGAGCATCTTCTTTTGTGTTTTCCTTTCACAAAACATGTACATTTTGTTGTTCAATGAGAATTTGTTCATTGTATCATTTTGTTTTCTAAGAAAATGTGTTTTTATTAAAAAAACACTAAAACTGGTATAATAGTGACATTCCAAGTTATGTTGAGGGGATGTAACCAACCTTGTAACTATATAAATCCTAAGACTATAAGGTATTTTCTAATGAACATAATGGGTTGAGTCAAATCCAATCCCCTTATAAAAATGAAGAATACATTAGTATTTATTTTTTCTTGGCCAAAGAATAATGTGGATAGAAGATAACTTAATTTTTAAATGTTTTGATTTTGGTCCAACCTCAATAATTAAGGCCATGATGAATATCCATTAAATTACATTTTTTTTTTTTTAAAGGACAACTTCAAAAAGGCTTGAATCCCTTCTTTCCCCTTCTTTAATTAGTCCCTATTGAATCAATGAAGAGATTTAAGGTGGGTTGTTGGTATGATCTTTATTTATTGACGATTCAATGTCCAATGATTCCTCATGAAGATCCTTAGATGGAATGTTATCATCAATCGAGTCCTATTCCTCAAATTCTAGAGAAGGTTCCCTGGGATTTTCAATAATAAAATGGAAAATCTCATTTGCACCTTGCTACGAAGTGGGATTTTGGGAGCCTCACTTATCAATTTCTTTAAAAGTAACTATGTGGCCATGGGCCTATAGTGAAATCAATACCTACTTATAAATGCAACTTGATCACAGTTCAATTTATGCTTCCAAGTAACACCTTCCACTTACAATTGGATTTCTTCTAGAAGATATTTGGTGAGGTCCATCTCAATGTAAATCATAACAAAGGTAGTCAAATGATTTTTTCTTGTCTCGTGGGATATAAAGTGAAATTCACCAAGAGAAATTTTGATTTCTTCTAAAGTATCAGGTCTCCAAATGCAAGGGCAGGTTTGGGACACTAAACTAGATAAGAATGGAAGTGAACAATTTCATGGGGGGGTCAAAGGACATGGAAAAAGGCTTCATGCAAAAACTATCTTGTCCCATGAACCAAGGACTTTAGTGGAAGACATGGTATTTTTCTTTTACATAATTGAAGTACACCACAAAAAAAAGGGTGTTCAACAACACATGTATTCCAACAGAGGAAGAACACCTTCGGTAACCACTCACACAACCAGATCAAAGATCAACACACCGATGTTTTGGCGTGGTAAACCCCCTATGGGGAAACATCCATGGCCCTATCCAACGTAGTCACTTGGAGCAGTTTATTAATCCAAAATAAAAAATAAATACAGAGAGATTTTACAAGAGAGTTTCTCACAATCGATCATCAGAAAATGACCCTCCATGCTCTCTAAATAGAGATCATGGATGACTTGGGTGTTAATCCATGGATCAATGGTCTTTAAGATCAAGGAGAATATTAACCATTGGATCACTCTATGTCAGGAACATATCGTGACCATTGGATTTCCTAACTACAAATTCATACTAAAGAAACACATGTTTACCTAATGGCACATTAGACCAAGTAGATCTTAACTAAATCCTAAGTGTCTAAATATCCTAACATCCCCCCTTAAGAACAACTTGGGATAGGATTGAAGGATTTACAATAATGATACAATAGGAGAAGGAAGGAGGCATTAGAGCCTATCCCCCCTTGATGACAACTTCTTGAACTCCTAACATAGATCAAAGTTTGGAAAAGTTCACTTATGTAAGAGACTTTCTAAAAATGTTTGCAACTTGATCTTCTGTAGGGAAAAAGAGGAATTCAATATTTTGATCATGAATGGGATTTCTGATCAAGTGCATGTGTAACTCGATGTGTTTGTTGGGTTGATGTTGAACTGGGTCTTTGATGAGCTTGATGGCACTTTGATTGTCGCACCAAAGCTTGGTTGAATGTTGTTGCTGAAATCCAAGCTATGAAAGAATATATCGAATCCATAAGGCTTCCTAACTTGCATTTACCGCTTCTTGGTAATCTGCTTATACTGAAGAAAGTTCAATAGCATGTTGTTTCTTACATACCCAAGTGGCAAGTCTTGAACCAAGGATAAAAAAATAACTTGCAGTAGAATTCTGATCATCAAGGTCGTCGGCCCAATTTGAATCTGTGAAACTAATCAATAAAGGAGTCCCTCCTGAACTGTAATGTATCTCGAACTGAACTGTACCACAGACATAGAAAAGTATCCTTTTAGTTGCTTTCCAATGGCTTTCATGGGGTGTTTGTATATATCAGGCAACAAGACCAACAAAAAAGGAAAGATCGGGACGGGTATGAGTCAAGTATAAGAGGATACCAAATAACGAATGATATAAGGTGGCATCAACTTCGATAGAAGTACAGGTGGAAACAAGCTTGACTCTAGACTAGAAGGGAGAAGGGGTTGGTTTACAATCATTCATGTGAAAGTGATGAAGAAGGTCACATGCATATTTATATTGGGAAAGAAAAATTCCTTCATTGGTTTGAAAAACTTGGAGGCCAAGGAAATAGTGCAAAAAGCCTAAGCCTATCATTTCAAATTTCTTCTTAAGGCTGGTTTTCACATGGTTTAAAAGTTTTAAGTCACTACTAGTAAGGATAAGGTCATCAACATAAAGGACAAGTATTATGAGATGGATTCCTACTTTCTTGGTATAGACATTAGGATCATAATGGCATTTAGAGAATCCAATGGAAATAAGAAAGATGTTTATTTTGGCATACCAAGCTCAGGGAGCTTGCTTAATACCATAAATAGATTTCTTAAGGCAACAAACAAGGCTAGAGTCATTCTGGATATATCTAGGAGGTTGTTCCATGTAGATTTCTTTCTACAAATATCCATGCAAGAAGGAGAATTTAACATCCATCTGATGGAACTCTCATTTATGTGAGGTAGCAAGGGAAAGAACGAGGAAGATGGAATTCATTTTGGCTATAGAGGAAAAGGTTTCATTACAGTCAATTCCTTCAACTTGGGAAAATCCTTTGGAAACTAACTAAGCCTTATGTCTTTCAACACTTCCTTCTGATGCATACTTAGTTCTGTAGACTCATTTACATATGACAAGTTTTCTTCCTTTTGGAAGAGGTACAAGATCCCAAGTATCGTTTTCCATTAAAGAACGATACTCTTCATCCATTGTTGTATCCCAATCTGGATGACCTGAAGCTTTTGCAAATGACTCTGGATCATGAGTCTTTGAAACTTGAGCCAAAAGAGAAGAGGCTCGATGGAACTGTGAACGTGTCTGATGCTAATCTGAAGGATCACCAAAAAGATAACCAATTGTTTTTCGTGTTGAATAGACCCATCTAGGAAGCGGTGGAGATGGAACTAGTGCACTTTCAGGTTCAAAGGACTCATCTGGACGAAGGTGAGTAGGTAGAGGTGGATTTTCATCCTCACTGTCATCATTTGAAGAAGATACCAAACCAAAAGAAGGAAAAAATTTCAAAGATATCTCACAGACAGAAGAAGGCACAAATGTCGAATTAGGATCATAGGCCAAAGAACACACAAACACCAAATTAGGCTCGCAGGACAAGATATTTTCATCAAATTTAACATCTCTTCTGATAATAATTTCATTACAATGTGGTTGAAGAAGTCTATAACCTTTTACATCTTCATAATAACCAATGAATATACACTTCTCACTTTTAGGCTGCAATGTTTTCCTTTTCTCATCAGTAATTTAAGCCCATGCTATACTTCCAAATACACGAAAGTGACTTACATCTGGTTTAATTTTAGTCCAAGCTTCTTCCGGTCTTATATTTTTAAGAGCTTATGTGGGAGTGTGATTTACTATGTAATTTTCACAGTTGATGGCTTATACCCAATAATTTAGACTTAATCCCTTAGATTGGATCATGCAATTAGCCATTTCTTTTAATGTGTGGTTCTTTCTCTCAACAACACCATTTTGTTGTGGTGTATATGGAAAAATGTGTTTC
Source organism: Picea engelmannii (assembly GCA_009831015.1). Lineage (NCBI taxonomy): Eukaryota > Viridiplantae > Streptophyta > Pinopsida > Pinales > Pinaceae > Picea > Picea engelmannii. The sequence goes on from ML799616.1 coordinate 394,664, forward strand.
ATTTGGATGACCTATGTAGTGCAGTAACTTGTAAAATTATTGTTCACATATCCGCCTCCATTATCTATTCTTAACCTTTGAATTTGATGTCCATATTTCTTTTCTACAAGGACCTTGTAGGCCAAAAACTTGTCAAAAACTTCACTCTTAAGTTTTAAGAAGTAAACCCAAGTACGTTTGGAAAAGTCATCAATGAAAGTTAAGAAATACTTGCACCCGGAAAAATAAGGAGAATAAAGTGGACACACAAATCACTATGAACAAGCTGCAAAGGGCCCGAGGCATGCCAAGAGGCACATTTGTCAAAGTTGTCCCGATGATGTTTGTCGATAATGTTGGATCATGTTGTCATTGATGCCAATGGTTTGATTGATTGATGTCAAGTGATTGATTGATTTATGTCAAGCGATTGATTGATGATTGATGAACAATGTCTTGATACATGATGAAGATGGATCTATATGGTGCATATTTGAATTGATGTAATGATGAATCATTATAGTCTTATCATGGTTGACAAGGTGCACAAATGGATGAACTCCAAAGTGGTCCCCTTATGGTGAAATCCCTCATGGGAAGACGCTTTATGGTTGAGTTATCCTTGAAGTATGGTTGGAGAACCCATGCTTAATTGTGGAATAATGAGATGAAGATCAGTGAATTTGTCAATGAAACTATCCTAGATGGATAGTGCTTGTCATGCCATTTCCGGTGTGTTAGGCAGAAATATTCTCATTTAATTATGTTGTAGTACTTTCCCAACTATTTAATTTTTCAATCCAAGGTTCGTAGTCTTACAAAACACACGCACTATATATGCAAGACTGAAGTATAATTAATCTAATCTAAATTGTTGAAATGAAATTAATCTAAGAAAGCATTGAAAGACTAATCTAGGAAAGAAGGAAATTAATCTAGGAAGCAATACAACATATGAAGAGTTGAATGACAAAAGACATAAGTGAGCTCACACAATATATCAATCTCAAATTATATTACAAGAGTCAAATGACAAAGCATGAAAGAATCAAAACTAAGAATCCCCTTCTTCTAATTACAAGACTAAATTATGAATAACATGATTTCTAACTCTCCAAGCTAGTCTACATTGTGAATTACATGACTCTTCATGAAGAGAAAACACTCTCTTATATACATGAAAGTCTTGAAGAGTTTCATAATTACATATCCACTATTCTCTCAACTTATTCCTTCAAATCCTCCACTCATATCTTGGATAAGATATCCTATCAAAATCTCTATGATCTTCTCCTTTGAATATGCTTTGAATGATTGTCCCAAATATTCTTCAAATCTTCACAGTTTGAAGATGAAATTCGAATTTGAGGCTTGGTGGTAATATTTGACTTTGTTGAAATCTTCACATATGCTTGCACACATCATCAAACTCATCCAACCTTGATATATAATGAAAATATGTCATTTTTCTAATATTTAATCACAAATTCACTTATAATACTAAAATGAATACAATGGAAAATAATAAGGAGAAACCCAAGTATTATTATGGAAATGGTATGATGGAAGGTTAATGGGACGATGAAATGTAAGGAATAGTGAAGGAAAAAGAGGATATAAACGTGAAATTTATGAGGCCCAACACGGTGGTATGTGGAATGTCACATAACTCCTCACAGTTTGAGATTTATGGCCTTACGAAGTTGGAGGACCCCCATGAGTTGGCTTGAAGCCCCAAAAGGTCAAATAAGTCAAAGTCCTTGAAAATAATAAATCATTATTTTAATGATAAAGTAAAGTGACAAAGTCAAGAAGGATTATTTTAATAAAGTAATGGAGAACTTTCTAATTATGGGAAGTAGTTAACCCTAAAATGAGGAAAATAGGTTAAGTGACCTAGAAGTGGAGTCTACTTGGAGAGTATAAATAAGAGACAAGGGTATCTTATGAAAAACACATTTTTTGGGAGGATCTCTTGAGCATGAATTGAATATCTATTCAGAGAGAGAGAGAGTATGGAGGATCTCATGAACACATCAAAGTTTCGGCAAAGTCTGAGATCATGACGGCAAAAGTCTCAGAGGTTCATAAACCCTAGTTTCTGAGGTATACACGGGCTGCAATGGGACAGGTTGTGTATAGTAGATAAAATCATGAAGACTTGTGGTTTATCTAATGATAGGCTCTTGAAGACTGAAGGAGGTTCAAAATTTTCATTCTATGGGCTCAGATCTGTCATAGAAACTCTGGTATGGTTGCATTGTTTTCTTGATGGATACTCTTGCTTGTTGTGTGGTGAATGCTTAAGGAATTCTTGGTGTGGATGTTGTGATGTGGTTTATGTTGGTTCATGGAGTGAGAAACACTCTTATGATTCAGTGTTGATATGATTACCATAGTATCCTGATTGATTATACATGATTGAGTAGCATTCATATTGTATGGTTGAGGAGCATGAGTAAGTTGTTGGAGAGCTTGGATGTGTTGTGATTGGCTGTGGGTCAGTTTGGATAGTGAAATACAAAAGAGAATGTGATTTTAGGTTGCAGAGAATCTGAGTGTGTGAAGTAAAGAAAAACCCTAGTTTGTCATAAGTATACGTAGGCTTTAGTATAGATTGACCACATACATACGTGGGTTGTACTACTGGTAGGGCGCGTACATATGTGTGTTGAACTACCAACAAGTCGCGTACCTATGAAAAATTGATATCTATTGAGGATTGTTGCCTCATCTCAGTTGGTGTTGAGGATGTAAGATGAGTCTTGCATTATAGAGTTGGTGCTCTTGTAGAGTTGTACTCTATTCAGTTGTTGCTGATAAACCCCAAGGATTGTAGTCTGTAATAAAAAGAGAATTGTACATACATCTTTTGTTCTTTGTGTTCCTTGTGGTAATGACTTGTTGATGATATATTGTTGATATATGTTGTTGATATGCGTTCATATTTAACTGGTTATAAATGTCAACAATGAGTAATTAGTTAATGGTGATTTCTAACTAATGAGTTTTGTGTAAGAGGGAAGTTTTGGGAAAAAGAGACCTAAACTGTTCACCCCCCCTCTCAGTGTATTCAGGGTGTCCAACAATTGGTATTAGAGCATGCCTTCACTATAAGACTTAACAATCTTGGAGGAGATACATGGACACACAAATGGATGATCAAAATTCCAATCCTTGATGAGGAAAATTATTCTACGTGGAGAATAGACATGAGAGTGCATTTGAAGGAAATGGGAATTTGTATTTTGAAGGCAACCATTGGTGGATCAGTTTAATTGAAGAACAAATCAAAGTTTGCAGCTCAAAGGGAAGGAAATAATAATGATGCATTGGCTCTCAAGACCATTCTCAGTGGACTCTCAAACCCTATCAAAGAGAGCATGGGACAATGCACTTCCGCCGAGGATCTATGGCTAGAGCTAGAGAAGACATATAAAAGCAAGAAGGAAGATATTGAAGACCACTCCATCAAGATCATTAAAGGTAAAGAATCTCCAAAAATTCTTGATTGCATTATTTCTAAATGTAAGCTTGAAAACATTTCAAATGAAGACAAGGAATCATGTGATGATGTTGGCACACAGGAAGATCTTGAATACATTTCAAACGAAGACAAAGAAACATGTGATGATGTTTGAAAAAAGGAAGATCTTGAATATGTTTCAAATGAAGGTAAAGAATCCTCAAAGACCCTTGATTGCAATAATTCAAAGTGTGATGACATTGAATATTTCTCTACATGTGAAGAAGAAAATATAGAAATAGTATGTGTAGAGTTTGATGGTAGTTATCCCATGGAAAGAATAGAAGAAGATCTATTAGAAATTCAAATGAAAGTTGAAGATAGTTTATATGAATATAATATAAATGACAATTATGATATAGAATACAACTATCTTTCAGATAACACTAAAACTTTTCTTAATAAGATTCAAAGGCACATCTTGAAGTTAAGGGAAATGCTCAAAGAACAAGAAGAGAGTAAAAGGACTCAATTAAAAGAAAAGGAAGAAGAGATCACAAGATCAAAGAATGAAAAATAAGATAAGAAGGTAGATGATGATATTAGAAAAAGTCTTGAAATTATTGTCCATCTCAAGACCAAAATTGAAGAAGCCAAAAGGGTAGAGGAACTATTGAAGAATCAAATAAATGAAAAGGAAGAGTCATGTCATAAGTTAGAAGTTGAAGTCGTTGATATTAGAAAGAAAGTAGAGAAGTCAAATAAATTCTTGAATAGCTCAAAAATCTTGAATGAAATCTTGGAAAGTCAAAGATCACCAAATGATAAAAAAAAGTCTTGGATACATTGAGAGAGAAGCTACACATGCTGAAGCAAGCACCTCAAAGAAACATGAGGTAAGTCCCTCAATCTCAAAGGATGAATACAATGTTGCAAATCAACCATCTAAACAAGGCAAAGGGAATTTCAAAAGAACAAAGAAAGGAGACATCAAAAGAGATGGACACCAAAGCAAAGGTATGCAAGTGTTTTTCATGGTCAATGTTATTCATGTAATGAATATGGTCACAAAGCTTTGGAATGTAGATCTTATGCAAGAAGAGATAATGGAAGACTTCATAACAACACAAGGTGTTGGAGATGTGATCAAGTAGGACACATTGTTGTTCACTGTCACAACATGAGATGTTATAGCTGTAGTGGATTTGGTCACAAATCCTAGGATTGTTGGAACACAAGAAGAAAGTCCATGATGAGGAATTCATATAGCATGACTAGAAGAAGGAATGATGTTAGGAGAAGAGACATTTTTGAAAAGATGGAATCTCAGAGATCAATTTCTGAGAAGAAGGGACACCTTCAGAAGTGGGTGAAGAAGACTGAGCAGCCAGAGAAGAATGGAAGCCTTAAAGGAACCTGAAGTGTGTCATCTACTGAAGCATGTGCTGGTGACAGTGGTATCAGTCGTGTACATATGCTTGTTGACCTTGAATAGGTCGCGTATATACGCAAGATGTTGTGTAGCAGGTCATGTATATGTGGTAAAGCCTTGGGAAAATGACAATGCACATGGGTTGCATCTTGATGTGATGGTATAGCTTTGTGTTGTAGGCTCTGACATGGTTTGTTGCAGGTTCTGACACTGTTTCCTGCAAGTTTTCATGATTACATATTGGATTATGTAAAGTGATGATATAAAATGAAAGGCTATCTTGGATGCATGGCACTAACCCATGAGCGTGGATTGAGGCATTTTCTGTTGAAGAACAATGTTGGTTATTGCAGTGAAGTTATGGCACCTTGGTTATGTGATATATCTTATGATGCATTATTGGAATCATGTTTGATTGGATATCTTGGTGCATGCTTTTGGCATATGAATGGGCTACATATTGGGACATGTAGTTGATAAGTTGATAGTCATGTTGTACATCATTAGGGAGTCATAGCTTGTTGATGCATGATTGGTACACTTCTAGTACATTGGCAGAGGTACCTACTAGCAGTTTGATTGACACATGTTTTGTGATGGATTTTTGCATGAGGACACATCTTGATTGTGGGTCATCTTGTTGTGGTATTGGTGCATGGTTGATATACTCACTTGGTAAAAGTGGTGATGCATGATCAGTGCATGATGGTACACTCATAGATGGTATATGTTTGGATGATGAGTACTTTTCTAAAAGGACACCATTGGTATGACTTGATTAACATATACTTCGGCACATGATGTATTGGATGACATATTTATACATTTTTGTGGCACTTGGTTCATGGTAGAGACATATCATGAGTGATATGACACTTGTTTGGCATGTTGGTAGATGCACATGGTTGGCATATTGGTAGATGCACATAGTTGGCATATTGGTAGAAGCACATGGTTGACATGTTGATGGAGGCATATGGTTGATATATTTTGGCACATTGTATGGTGTTTATGTACTTGGTTGAAGTACATGAGTACTGTGCATGGTGGGCACATTTGGGTACATGATGTATTTGGTTGATATTTTGTTCATGATTCTCTATTTCATTGTTTTCATATATTGTTTTTCATGATGTCTGGTATGGCACAAGTTTTATGCATGGATAGGTCCAAGGATCGTCATTGAAAGAGAAGTTTATCAATGATCTGGTTGCACAGTAGCATTTGCATGTTGTTCATATTGTAGAGAATATAGGGGGAGACATACCCATAGAGGGAGTCATTTTTTTCATGATTCTAGGAGAAGAGATTTATTAGATGCATACCTAGAAAAGATCCATATACTTGAAGAAAAATCAAAGATGCATAATTCTAGGGGGAGCGATGATCATAGGGGGAGCATGAGCAATGTATATTCAGCATTACATCATATTGACATCCTTTGTTCAAAAGGGGAGATATTATTAAGAGGAAGATAAAAGGCATTCAGGCAGGGGGAGGAGCCCCAAGGAGAGTTCAAGCAGGGGGAACAACCCCAAGAGGAGAATGGCCCTTTGCCATTGATGTCAAAGGGGGGGAGGTAGTCACATTGATGTGATTTTGATGTGGAGAGATAGTCACATTTGATGTGATTGATGACTATTGATGTAGAGCATGCCTTGTATACATGTTGACATCAATGATTGGTGTTGACATCAATGTTGGTATTTTCATCAATGCCAAAGGGGGAGATTGTTGGATCATGTTGTCATTGACGCCAATGGTTTGATTGATTGATGTCAACTGATTGATTTATTGATGTCAAGTGATTGATTAATGATTGATGAACAATCTCTTGATGTAATATGTATTTTCCTTGATGAGAATGGATAGATGAAGATGGATCAATGAGTTGTCATTGATACATGATGAAGATGGATCGATATGGTGCATAGTTGAATTAATGTAATGATGAATCATTATAGTCTTATCATGGTTGACAAGGTAAACAAATGGATGAACTCCAAAGTGGTCCCCTTATGGTGAAATCCCTCAYGGGAAGAYGCTTTMTGGTTGAGTTATCCTTGAAGTATGGTTGGAGAACCCATGCTTAATTGTGGAACAATGAGATGAAGATCAATGAATTTGTCCATGAAACTATCCTAGATGGATAGTGCTTGGCATGTCATTTCCGGTGGTATGTGTAATGCCACATAACTTCTCATGGTTTTAGAGTTATGTCCTTACAAAGTTGGAGGACCCCCATGAGTTGGCTTGAAGCCCCAAAAGGTCAAAGAAGTCAAAGTCCTTGAAAAGAAGAAATCATTATTTTAATGATAAAGTAAAGTGACAAAGTCAAGAAGGATTATTTTAATAAAGTAATGAATAACTTTCTAATTATGGGAAGTGGTTAACCCTAAAATGAGGAAAATAGGTTAAGTGACCTAGAAGTGGAAGCTACTTGGAGAGTATAAATAAGAGGCAAGGGTCTCTTATGAAAAACACTTTTTTGGGGAGGATCTCTTGAGCATGAATTGAAGATCTATTCTGAGAAAGAGAGAGTATGGAGGATCTCATGAACGCATCAAAGTTTTATCAAAATCTAAGATCATGACGGAAAAAGTATCGGAGGTTCAGAAACCCTAGTTTCTGAGGTATACGCGGGCTGCAGTGGGATAGGATGCATACATACACAAGTTGAAGTAGGATAGTGAGTGTATAGTAGATACAATCATGAAGACTTCTAGTTGAGCTGATGATAGGCTCTTGAAGACTGAAGCAGGTTTTAGATCCGCATTCTATGGGCTCAGACCTGTCATAGAAACTCTGGTATGGTTGCATTGTTGTCTTGATGGATACTCTTGCTTGTTGTGTGGTGAATGCTTAAGGAATTCTTGGTATAGCTATTTTGATGTGGTTTATGTTGGTTGATGGAGTGAGAAGAACTCTTATGATTCAGTGTTGATATGATTTCCATAGTATGTTGATTGCTTATACATGATTGAGTAGCATTCATATTGTATGGTTGAGGATCATGAGTAAGTTGTTGGAGAGATTGGATGTGTTGCGATTGGCCGTGGGTCAGTTTGGACAATGAAAGACAGAAGAGAATGTGATTGCAAGTTGCAGAGGATCTGAGTGTGTGAAGTAAAGAAAATTCCTAGTTCCTCAGAAGTATATGTAGGCTGTAGTATAGACTGGCCACACACATACGCGGGTTGTACTACTGGTAGGGAACATAAATATGCATGTTGCACTACCGACATGTCACATACATGTGACAGATTGATATATATTGAATATTGTTGCCTCATCTCATTTGGTTTTGAGGATGTAAGTCAATTCTTTCATTATAGAGCTGGTGCTCATGTAGAGTTGTACTTTATTCAGTTGTTGCTGATAAACTCCAAGGATTGTAGTCTGTAATAAAAAGAAAATTGTACATACATCTTGTGTTCTTTGTGTTCCTTGTGGTGATGACTTGTTGATGATATATTGTTGATATGTGTTCACATTTAACTGGTTATAAATGAAAACAATGAGTAATGAGTTAATGGTGATTGCTAACTAATGAGGTTTGTGTAAGAGGGAAGTTTTGGGAAAAAGATCCCTACATTGTTCACCCCACCCCCTCTCAGTGTAGCAGGTGTGTCCAACAGAGAACACATCTAAAACAAACACCATATCTGCATGAAATAGGAGGAAGTCCAATCACCATCTATTGATTACACAGTTGTTGCAATGAGCAATAGTTTAGATGACCAAACCGCTCATGCCAAAGTTTTCTCAAGTCATCTCTATGAGCAACAAAAACTGATGAAAAAGATGATGACCCAAAGTTTTCAAAATTGTACAACCTGGTAATATCATCAGCAATTCCAGTTGCAATAACATGCTTAGGATCTTTTATATCCTTGATTACAACTTGGTGAGGTGAAAAATCTACGTTTTTACCTTCACCTGAATGAGTGATTTGATATACTGATAGAAGGTTACAAGAAAGACTTGGAACACATAATACATCATTGAAATGACCATTTTCTACTTGAATTGTTACAAATCCTTCAACACTAAGAGATCTATCATCACCAACAAATATTTTCTTGGTGTTACATTCATTTAGAGAAGAAAATATGTGTATATCCTTAGCAATATGATAAGATGCTCCAGAATCAATAAGCCACTCATCAGAAGAAGACGTAGAAGTTGTATTGAAGTAGAAACTAGAATCATAAAGTGCATGTCCATGAGAAGAAGAAGAATAATTATAATTAATATTGATGTTGTGCTTCTTCATCGTTGCTTCTTAAGATTCCATATTCTTGAAACATTTGGACTCATCACGACCATATTTATCACAAAACTTGAAATGTTTGTCAGTCTTCTTATTTTTATATTTTGCTCCTTTGTCACCATTAGAAGCGGAAGTTGTCTGAGTGGGTTTGGGACCCTTGTATTGCTTGTTGTTATGGTGAGTATGTTTCTTCTTGGGATTCTTGGGTTTATCTTTCTGATGGACGATTAAGGATTTGTTAGAGGTAGCTACAATGTTGATCACTCCAAGTTGTACAAGCTTATATTACTCTATAATCAAAGCATCACAAAAGTTCTCAAGAGTGGGTTTTTGATAAGCTGTCCTTGAAGCCTCTTGCATGGCATAAAAGGTAGATACAAACACAAAATATGCACTACCTAGGTTAGAAAGAATAAGATAGATGCAATGATCTTCTTCTATATTTATATTACATTCTTCACATAAAATTCTGAGTGTTTTAATCTTAGATAGATAGTCTTCAATGCAAGAAAAATCACTTGGATTAAAGTCAGTACTTTATTTTCTAACTGTTGTGCTCGAATAATATTATGTTTACCAAACAAAAATTCAATACTTTCTGAAGATTCTTTGGGTTTATCAATTTGTTGAAGGTGAAACCTTAAATCAGGAGAGATGGAAATTCTGGTTAGTCCACGTGCTTCATCATTCCTATTATCCCATTTGACTTTCTTATCAACATCAGTAGGTTCTATTTCCTTACACAAGGTAATCTGGTACAAGCCGTTACTTCTTAATAAATACTCCATATGGAATTTCCATTGGAAGTAGTTGGTGTTGGTAATCAAAAGATTACTTGAAGGAGCCATATTAAATATGTATATAATATGGATTTAAAAACTAAAACTGGTGATCTGGATGGAAAGATCTCGAAAAATTAGGTGGTTGTAAAAAAATAACATTGAAAACGGACTTCGAATGTGAAAGTTGTGCCCTTTTAAAAAAAGGCATAAATGGTAACCAAAAGACCACGTGATGGTGTAATCTTCTTTATGAAGTGACCCATTTTTATAAAAAGAAGTGGGGTTCACTTTTACAACGAATTTACTTTATAAAAAAAAAATTGTATGCAAAATAAGTAACTCTAATTAAATCACTTATGGTGATTCACTTTTATACTTGAAGTGAAATACACTTTACAATGGAGCATGAACATTTTCAAAATAAATTAACAAAAGAGAGACTTGAACTCAAGACTTCTTACTTAATAAGGAAACTTTTAACCAAATAGGTTAGAAAAACATATTTTATTGTTTAGCAAGAGGATTGTTGTTTTTGTGCTAAAAAAAAAGAAAAAATTTCGCTTCTCGATGACAACAAGGGTTAGATTTGAAGAACACATGACTCACACTAAGAGGGGGGGGTGAATTAATGTGTGAATTATTTTAACAATTTATTTTCACAAGTTACTGGTTAAAACATAATTGAACATATTAAGAACAATCACATCATAATTATAATGAACACAAAGAGCTAGATGTTTGTATAAGCTTTGTATAATTGATATGAACATAAATATGAATATATGTGATCGAGGATTTTCTTTTTAGCACCAAATGAAATAAGGAGCACCAACCCCTCGGAGAGCACCAACTCTCTGCTAAGACCCAGCTTGGCGCAAGACCCAACTTGTTGCAAGTCCCATCTTGTTGATAGAACCCAATCTATCAAACTAGAGTCTATTCAACTCCAGTAGTAGTGATCCATTATAGAATCAATGATGCAGGAGCATCACCAACATCAAGCGAGCTAGCGTGAAGACAACAAACAACTGGACAAGCACCCAACACAAATTTTGAAATCACCTTGAAGTTGTTGCGCAATCTTAAATGAAGTCATTAAGAAGGAGCGCCTTTGTATAATGTAAACGGACCTTGAGTGATTCACTCTCGTCCTTAGTAGATAGAAGGCATTTAAAGTAGTTAATGCAAGTAGGTAGAATTTAATGTGTATATTAGATAGTTTTAGAGTGCAAGAGGGAAACGAGATATAGACACCCTCATTGTACATTATAACAGAATCAGAGCAGAATTATTGAAGACCATAGAGGAGAAGCAGAGAGTTGTGTAAAAACACCCATGTACAGATATTTGGATTAATAGAAAGAGTTGATTCAAATTCATGGTTTCGTGCTTATTCTCTGAGTATTGATGCTGAATGATATGCTCATGAATGTTTGCTTCCAGTTATACATTTTCTTTATATGATGTGTATATGATTTCATGTTTGAGTTTGAAGTCTGAAAGGAAGTAGGAATGAGTTTCAATTGTTTCTCTATCTGAGCCAGAGTTCCTACAAGGAGTGCAGTTGAAGTGTCCGCAAGGAGTGCGTTGACAAAGGACTCAGGTAGTTAAGCTTTTGTTCTCATTCATTCAAAAGTGCAGTTGGGCACAGGACCCGTGCAAGGAGTGCGCAGGCCGAGGAAAGTCTCAGGGTTGCGAACCTGAGTGAAGAATGTAGAGACTGCTGCTACAGGTGTGCGCAGGGTCGAAGTAATTCAAGCACTTGAGAGTGTTTGGAAATCGACTGCAAGGAGTGCGTGCAAATGTGTTTTTCTAAACGACACAGAGGCGTGGAAAGTTCAGGAATAATTCGAAGTCTTCAAGGGTCGTTGAAGGCATAGAGACGTCGAATCCAGGAAGTTCTTAGAGGAAGGGAATGGATGGTCGGTATTCTCTGTGGAGGATTCATGAATTTTCGTGAGTCGTTAGATCCCACAGAAGAGCAGGGGAGATATGGCCAATATTTCAGAAGGTGTGAGCTTAGGAGGGATAGGACTGTCGATCCAAGGTAGCAGAGCCATTGGATTTACGCGTGGATACCTATATCGAGATTTCGAGAGTTGAAGTTCTGTAAACATTGCAGCAGGAATCACGATATTCCGAAACGCGATATTCTGACAGCCAAGGATTTGTGTGGGCCACGGAGGAGTCAGTGAGTGGACAGGTGGCACATTATTTCGGAGTTTCGTGGAGTAAAAACCTAAACTCATCGCACTAGGATTCGCTATATTGCGAAGTCCGAAATGCCGATGAAGTGAGAAGGTGTGGAAAAGTCAAAGCTCGCGTGTAAATCGGAGTTTTGGCTAATCGGGATTCGGGAGTCAGGAAAGCAAGTTACTCGACCTCACGATCATCGAGTTCCCAATAGGGAAAATCCCGAAAGAGGAGAGAGAGGTCAGAGTTGACTGAAATCGGTATTTGGAGGTTCAAGAGACCAGCGCCTGATCATTGGATTCGCGAAGTCGTGAAGTCTGATCTCCCGAGTGTAAAGAGGGGATCCCGTGAGAGTTTATTGTGGGTGTAAATTTCCCGATAGGGGAATAGAAGAGCTGTTTAGAGTTCTTTGGGCCAGTAGTGAAAGAAATATCATGTGATGACGTGGACCTTCCGGCTTGCGGGTTGTGGAGGGAGCGTGCGTCGGCGTCAAGTGGTATCAGAGCACAGAAAGGTTCTTTGCTTTCTGTAGGAGAGAAGAAGAAGAAAATTCACCATGCCACCAAGGAGAAGGGACAGGCAAACACCCGATCCACCAGAGGAGAGGGAAATGCTAAGAAGAAGAGGTAGGCAGATGACAGATCCAGCTATGGAGAGAGAGATGCGTGATCTACGAGCTAGACTCGAAGACATGGAGACAACACAAAGGCGTACAGTCAGTGCAGGGGATCTTAGTGATTCCAAAAGTGAGATTGAGGCTGAACGTGAAGAAGAAGTTGCAGCTGAAGATGCATCAAACGAACGTTTGATCAGAGCTATTGCAATAATGGGTGCAAGAGAGAAGATGGACATTCCAGTTTATGAGGGAAATCTGGATGCAGAGGAGCTTCTAGACTGGATTAGAGCTCTAGACACATACTTCGACTATGAAGATGTCAAAGAGGACAAGAAAGTCAAGCATGCTGTCACTAGATTGAAAGGACATGCAACATTATGGTGGGATGAACTACAAGCTGATAGACGTTGCAAAGGCAAGCAGAAAATCAAGAGATGGGACAGAATGATCGCGAAGAGGAAGGCGAAATTCATCCCCAGGGATTACCAAATTACTCTATTCATGAGGATGCAGAACCTGAGGCAGAAGTTGATGACAGTGAAAGAATACACTGAGGAATTCTACAGGCTGAATATCAGGGCAGGTCATTGGGAGAGCGATGATGAAAAAGTTTCTAGATACATGAATGGCCTGAGATATGATATCTGGGATGAGATGAGCATGGTAACCATACGAACGGTGGAAGATGCTTATCAGATGGCTCTGAAAGTAGAAGGGAAGCTGAGCCGAAAGCAGGGTCAGAGAGGTCGAGGCAGAAGTCATCCCAGAGGAAAATCAGTTGCCCAGGACAAATATCAGAAGCCCAAGGAGGACTGGAAGAAACCTCAGAATCGAACTGAGAGAGGTGAAATTTCATAGCGAGGACAACATATTGAGCAGAGACGAGATTATGCTGACAACAATACTTTTCCTCATACTAGAGGTAGAGGAAGAGGAAGAGGTGGAGTAATAACCTGCTTCACATGTGGAAAGAATGGGCACAAGTCTTACGAGTGTCCGTATAAAAAGAAGGAGAGTGGAGAAGCTCACATCGCCGAAGCACAGAGGCGGGATGTTGAGTCTGAAGACGCTGAAGGTGGAAGATCGTTGATGATGCGAAAATCTCTTTTGACAACAGAGAAGGAGGTGGAGAGTTCAGTCCAAAGGACCAGACTTTTTTGGACTGCTTGCAAGACCAAGGATAGGGTATGCAAGGTCATTGTAGACAGTGGTAGCACAGATAATCTCATTTCTACAGAGATGGTAGAGAAGCTGGAGTTGGAGACGATTGATCATCCAAGCCTGTACATAATCTCTTGGCTACAAAATGGACATCAGGTAACTGTCACTAAACAATGTTTAGCAGGGATGATTTTAAGGATCGAAATTTATTTTAAAATGTAGAAACCTTAGCGAATCTTACTAATCCTTCATATGCCAACTATAAATGTTTGGCGATATTTTTGTAAAAATATTCAAATTTCCAAGGATTTTATATAATTTTTATAAAATTTTGGTGATTTTTAAGGTAAAATAATTTTATCCTATAGAATTTGGGTGAATCATTTTTAAAATAGTGAATCTATTTTTTGGAAAAACCATGGAAAATTAGCCCATGAGCGAAATTTAGCCCCTAAAATCATCCATGATGTTTAGTTGAATTCAAGATAGGAGGATATAATGATAAGATATTATGTGATGTCATTCCTATGGATGTTTGTCATCTATTGCTGGGTAGACCATGGCAATATGACAAGAATGTGATTCATGATGGGAGAATGAACACATACACCCTAGAGAAGAATGGGAGGACTCACATGTTTCTTCCAATCAAGGATAAGGAGGTGAAGCCGGAAGTAAGCAACACTATACTTCTCATGAGTGGGAAGGAACTTCTTACAGAGGTTAAGAAGAAGGAGGATCCACAGTTCATTGTGGTTAGGAAACCGGAGATTGTTTTGACCAGCACAAGGGTAGATAATTTACCAGAAGAAATTCAGGAACTGCTGGAAGAGTTCGTTGATATAGTAGTGGACGAATTACCTCGTTCGTTGCCACCGATGAGAAGTGTGAGCCATCATATTGATCTCATACCAGGAGCCAGTTTGCCAAACAAAGATGCGTACAGATTGACACCGCAAGAGAATGAAGAGGTTAAAAGGAAAGTCCAGGAATTGTTGGACAAAGGTTTAGTCAGAGAAATCTTGAGTCCGTGTGTTGTTCCAATAGTACTCAGTCCAAAGAAAGACGGAGGTTGGAGGATGTGTACTGACTCGAGGGAGATTAATAAGATAACTATCAGGTACAGGTTTCCATTGCCAAGGATGGATGATCTGATGGATTGCTTGAGTGGAGCAAAGTATTTTTCAAAGATTGATTTGAAAAGCGGTTATCATCAAATTCGCATGAGAGAAAGTGATGAATGGAAGACAGCATTCAAAACCAACGAAGGGTTGTATGAATGGCTTGTTATGTCGTTTGCTTAACAAATGCACCAAGTACCTTCATGAGGTTGATGAACGAAGTCCTGAAGGAGTTCATCGGGAAATTTATCATTGTGTATTTGGATGACATACTGGTTTACAGTAAAACAATGGCAGAGCATCTGAAGCATTTGGCTACAGTGATGCAGAGACTACGGCAGGAGAAGCTGTTGATAAATATGAAGAATTCCTCATTCATGAAGATAGAGCTCATTTACTTGGGATTTGTTATTTCTGTAGATGAGTTGAGGATGGATCCAGATAAGGTGGAGGTGATCAAGAATTGGCCATCACCAAAGAATATCTTTGAGGTGAGAAGTTTTCACGGATTAGCTAGTTTCTACCGAAAGTTCATCAGGAATTTCAGTGGAATTAGTGCGGAGATGATGGACACAGTGAAGAAGAGACACAAGTCTTTTCACTGGACAGAAGAGGCTGAGAAAAGTTTTAATCTATTGAAGAGGAAAATCACGGAACAACCAGTTTTGGTGTTGCCGGATTTCCAAAAGACATTTCAAGTGAAATGTGATGCAAGTGGATTTGGATTTGGGGCAGTCTTGAGTCAGGAAGACAGACCGATCGCATACTTCAGCGAGAATCTGAATGAAGCGAAAGTGAAATACTCCACTTATGATAAGGAGTTTTATGCTATCATACAGGCATTGAAGAAATAGAGGCATTACTTGATCCCAAAAGAGTTTGTCTTGTACAGTGACAATCATGCATTGCAGTTTGTAACTCAACAGGAAAAGTTTCTGGTACTGCTAACAAAGTGGCTGATGCTTTGAGCAGGAAGTGTTTGCTGTTGCAGGAGAGTCAAAACGTTGGGTTTTGATGATCTCAGGGACATGTACGCAGATGACCAGGATTTTAAAGAGGCGTATGAAGCAACTGAGAATCCAATTCTCAGAGATAGAAGCCAATGGGCCGAATACATGATCCAGGAAGGATTGTTGTTCAAGGGAAATCAGCTGTGTATTCCGAAATGCTCCATGAGGGAGAACTTGTTAAAGGAGAAACACAGTGGAGGATTGGCAGGGCACTTTGGTCATGACAAGACGTTTGCAAAGTTGAATGAATCATATTTTTGGCTAGGAATGTGAGCAAACATCAAGAGATTCATGGACAGATACATAATTTGCCAGCATTCAAAGGGAAGGAGACAGAATGCGGGGTTTTATCAACCATTGCCCATACCAGAAAGGTCGTGGGATGCGATTAGCATGGATTTTATATTGGGGTTGCCACGAACACAAAGAGATTTTGATTCAATCTTTGTGGTAGTAGATAGATTTTCCAAGATGGCACACTTCATTCCATGTCAGAAGACCAGTGACGCAACTCACATTGCGAATCTGTTTTTCAAAGAAGTCATTCGACTTCATGGTTTTCCAAGAAGCATAGTTTCATATCGAGATACAAAGTTCATAGGGAATTTTTGGAGGACCTTATGGAAGAAGCTGGGAACTAACTTGTCGTTTAGTTCAGCTTATCATCCTCAGACGGATGGACAGACGGAAGTGGTGAACAGAAGTCTGGGAGACTTGCTGAGAATCTTGGTGACAGAACACCATAGCCAGTGGGACCACATATTACCACAGACAAAGTTTGCTTATAATGAATTAGTTAACAGGAGCAGAGGGCAAAGTCCATTTCAAGTTGTCTATGGCATGCAGCCAAGAGGAATTTATAAATTGAGGGATTTAGAACAGATTTCGACTAGGAGCGCTAGTGTAGAAGATTTTGCAGGGGTGATGAAAGAACTTCACAGCCAGGTGAAGGAGCGATTGCAAAATTCAAGCCAGGAATATAAGCGTAGAGAAGATCAACACAGAAGACAACTTCAGTTTGAGGTTGGTGAATTGATTCTGGCACATTTGAGGAAGGAAAGGTTCCCGAGAGGAACATATAATAAATTGAAGATGAGGAAAATCGGGCCTTGTAGGGTCTTAAAGAAATTTGGGGCGAATGCTTACGAGATTGAATTACTCGATGGGATCGGAATTTCTCCGATATTCAATATCTCTGATTTGTACCCATATAAAGCTGATGAAACAGGGGTAGAAATAAGCAGCCAGTGATTTAGTGTATGAAGAAGATGCCAGTTGCAGAAAAGCCACAGATGGAGCGCATACTAGATAAAAGAGTAACCAAGAAGACCAGGAGGAAAGAATACTTCGAGTATTTGATCAAGTGGAAGGACCATCCAGTTGAATATGCCAGCTGGGAGACCGAAGAAGAGATACAGAAGCATGGACAGACTGTGCATGAGCTCATGGGAAGGAGCCCATGAAGATTTTCAAGCGAGGGAGTATGATGCAGGAGCATCGCCAACATCAAGCGATCCAGTGCGAAGACAACGGACAACTGGACAAGCGCCCAACACAAATTTTGAAATCACCTTGAAGTCGTTGCGCAATCTTAAATGAAGTCATTAAGAAGGAGTGCCTTTGTATAATGTAAACGGACCTTGAGCGATTCGCTCTCGTCCTTAGTAGATATAAGGCATTTAAAGTAGTTAATGCAAGTAGGTAGAATTGAATGTGTAGATTAGACAGTTTTAGAGTGCAAGAGGGAAACGGGATATAGACACCCTCATTGTACATTGTAACAGAATCAGAGCATAATTATTTAAGAGCATAGAGGAGAAGCAGAGAGCGGTGTAAGAACACCCATGTACAGATATTTGGATTAATAGAAAGAGTTGATTCAAATTCATGGTTTCATGCTTATTCTCTGAGTATTGATGTTGAATGATATGCTCATGAATGTTTGATTCCTGTTATACATTTGCTTTATATGTTGTGTATATGATTTCATGTTTGAGTTTGAAGTCTGAAAGGAAGTAGGAATGAGTTTCAATTGTTTCTCTATCTGAGCCAGATTTCCTGCAAGGAGTGCAGTTGAAGTGTCCGCAAGGAGTGCGTTGACAAAGGACTCAGGTAGTTAAGCTTTTGTTCTCGTTCATTCAAAAGTGCAGTTGGGCACAGGAGCCGTGCAAGGAGTGCGCAGGCCGAGGAAAGTCTTAGGGTTGCGAACCTAAGTGAAGAATGTAGAGACTGTTGCTGCAAGTGTGCGCAGGGTCGAAGTAATTCAAGCACTTGAAAGTGTTTGGAAATCGGCCGCAAGGAGTGCGTGCAAGTGTGTTTTTCTAAAGGACGCAGAGGCGTGGAAAGTTTAGGAATAATTTGAAGTCTTCAAGGGTCGTTGAAGGCATAGCGACGTCAAATCCAGGAAGTTCTCAGAGGAAGGGAATGGATGGTCGGTATTCTCTGTGGAGGATTCGTGAATTTTCGTGAGCCGTTAGATCCCACAGAAGAGAAGGGAAGATACGGCCAGTATTTTAGAAGGTGTGAGCTCAGGAGGGATAGGACCATTGATCCAAGGTAGCCGAGTCATTGGATTTACGTGTGGATACCTATATCGGGATTTCGAGAGTTGAAGTTCCGTAAACATTGCATTAGGAATTGCGATATTCCAAAACGCGATATCTCGAAAGCCAAGGATTTGTGTGGGCCACGGAGGAGTCAGTGAGTGGACAGGTGGCACATTATTTCGGAGTTTCATGGAGTAAAAACCCGAACTCATCGCACTAGGATTCGCGATATTGCGAAGTCTGAAATGCCAATGAAGTGAGAAGGCGTGGAAAAGTCAAAGCTCGCATGTAAATCGAAGTTTCGTCTAATCAGGATTCAAGAGTCGAGAAAGCAAGTTACTCGACCTCGCGATCGTCGAGTTCCCGATAGGGAAAATCCCGAAAGAGGAGAGAGAGGTCAGCGGTGACTGAAATCGGGATTCGGAGGTTCAAGAGACCAGCGCCTGATCATTGGATTCGCGAAGTCATGAAGTCCGATCTCCTGAGTGTAAAGAGGGGATCATGTGAGAGTTTGTTGTGGGTGTAAATTTCTCGATAGGGGAATAGAAGAGTTGTTTAGAGTTCTTCGAGCCAGTAGTGAAGGAAATATCCTGTGTTGACGTGGACCTTCCGGCCTGCGGGTTGTGGAGGGAGCGTGCGTTGGTGTCAATCAATGATCAGAGATATACTTTAAGACACTCATCACCACATTTCATCTTCTCTGTTATTCACATTTTCTTTCCTCTGGTATCTTCTTGGAATCTACTTCAACTTATTTAACTTCTATTTTGAACTGCATTTTATCTTCTCTTTGTAATTCACATTTTCTTTCCTCTGATGTCTTCTTGGAATCTGCTTCAACTTTTTATCTTCTATAATGGACTGCAAAGACACATTCTGCTCACCTCTTTTTCTAATTTATATAATCTTCAAACAGGTGTGAAAATTTAAAACATAGTGTCCTTTTATTCTTTATTCATATTTTCATGATTTAATTCTCTTTTAATCATGACTGTGTATCGGTTCATTTGTGTTTGTCATGAGTTGATTACATTTTAATTATCTTTACCATGAATACCTTTCATAAATTGATCACAACATGGATCAATTTTATCCTTTATACTTGTTCACGGATCTCGGTTAATTTCATAGAGACCAGATACCGTGAAGGCGCTTCCTTCAAACCATCACATATGACCGTGTGTTACATAACCACGAGGGATTTACCAATTATATTGACATGTTATAATTTTCTTTTAATATTCTTATAGCATATGACCAATGATGGTGACCGAATGCTAAGCTTGAACAAGTGCTTGAGCGCTTTACCAAATCAATGGTCATGATTCAATCTCCTTACAAGATGAACGACTGACGGGATTTCGGTACTTTTCCCTTTGAGTTATTGTGAATTCCAATATTACAACACTCACGATCATGAAATCGCCGAAACAATCGGATGGTTCATATTAGCCACTGATATGGACGACTGTCGGGATTTTGACGCTTTTCCCATCGAGTCTTCACGACTTACTACATTGAAAAATTCCTGATTATGATATCGTCGATACAATCAGACGATTCACGTTTATCTCGCAGAGATACATCAACGGTCCACCTTAAAGTTTAATCCGATCCCTTATTTCCTTAATCGAACGATTGTGTCTTAATCATGCGTTGAGATGTGTGGCTGCCGAGATTTTGGCGTTTTGCCTTCGAATATTTGTGACCTCCAACAGTTCAACTCCCAGTGACTGTAAATCACCTTATGTGTGTCCCTTTCGGATTTTTGGCGTTCAAGACTTCCGGACACTAGATTTTTTGCTTACAATGCAAAAATCTGAAGTGAGACTCCCGGGGGTGATGTAAATGCTTACATCACTTGATGACATGTCACAATCCTATTAGTTGCCACGTGTCATTCATATACATGATATACATGAGCCTGTAATTCCATATTAACTTGACACTTGTCAGTGTCTGAGTATGCCACATGTCCTTACTTACATGGATCTTGATGACATAGATGCACGCGTCCTGATTGACGTGGCCTGTTGTCGTGGTCTATCAATGTAGATATCTCGATGTATATTTGATCGATGGTTAGAGGTCTTCTTTGATCCTCTATGATCTGAAGGCCCAAATTCTATCGTGACCTCACAAATCGTGAGTTCCTACGTTCTTGCATTTGACTTCTCCAACTCACAAGTCAGCGAGATGCCATGCGCTTGCCATGTGTCCTATGGATCAACGGCTCTTTTTCTCCTTTGATCGATGGCCTGAGATCTGCCTTGAACCTATGTGATCCGATGGCCCAGATCTTTTCGCAACCTCGCTTATCGTGAGTTTCATGCAACATTGCTTTTGACTTTCCTGACTTGCGAGTCAGCGAAATTACAATCACTTTCCACATGTCCTCTTGATCCAACAGATCATATCATTTCACTTCTTTAGAGTGTTAACTAACTCCTAGGCTTATCCTCCTTTCATCTCCACTGGATCCGATGACTGACGAGTATTCTTTAAGTAGATCAACGATCATGATCTTTCAATGGTCCTCAAGCCCGCAATCACTCAAATGACCGATGTGTGTTATATCAGACGATCAACATGGTAAAAATATTTGATCGGACAGCTGCTGAGCTTCTCATTATGATCAGATAGTTGTTGAGGTTTCTTCACTCTGATCGGACGGCTGTTGAGGCTCTTCATTCACTAACTCTCTTGAGCTTTAATATAGTCAGTTGCTAGTTCTCCTGAGCTTTGATCTCTATGTTTTCTAACACTCCTGAGATTTTATCATAGGATTGTTGATCCTATCATGATCAACAATAATCACAAATTTCTTTTGTAACCTGATATACTATGCAATGCGCTCTTCCTTTTGAGATTTGGTCTTCATACTGCTCTCTCGTCTTGTTTTCTCCTCCTCCTGATCTTGTGCTTTTCCTTCTCTGCATAATGTATGAAATCTTCTGCTGACTGATATACAGTTGACATCAATGACAATCTCATCTATCATTTAACAACAAATCATCTGATCGACCGTCGACATCAATGATTGTTGACATCAATGACAATATTTCCAACAATCTCCCCCTTTGTCATTGAGGTCAACACACTAACTTCATATACAAAACTCCCACTGTGTTGATGCTTTCCTTTTATGAATTTTTCCTTTATATGAAGTTTCTCTCCCCCTTTGACATCAATGGCAAAGGGTTTCTTCTCCTATGATCTATCTGTATAAGTACTTCTCTGACCACTGGTAACTCCTTCTGCAATCAATCTTTTCCTATTATAACATAATGACTCCTTATGTCATTGATTGCTATCTCCCAATGATATTTTCAATACATATATGTCTTAAGGGTTTTTACAAAAATATCTGCCACCTGTCGTAAGCTCTGTATGTTACTAACCAGACTAACCTTGGGTAAATATTCCTACAGACATGTTCTTCCAATCATAGTTGAATGACTTCCCCTGCCAATATTCTTTCTCTCTTTCTGACTATTCTCCGCCTTTGTTTCTGAAAAGGTAGATATTCTTGACAGGGTTTCTTTCCCTGTTGATTTACTAACTTCTCATCTTAGTTGATTGGGATTTTTTTTTTTTGGGTGTTTCAAATGAGTAGTCTTACTTGATACAATTTTTTGTAGTGATCAAGTCTTTTCAAGATTTAATCTAATTACTTCCTTATTTACTAACCAAAACTCCACTTGAGTTTTTTACTAACTGTTCTCCCCCTTTATTTCTAAAAAGGGTATCATTTTCTGACAGGGTTTCTCCTCTTGTTTTTTCTACAGGATGTCATGTACCTCATTTTGTACATCATAATACTGCTATTGTGGATACTGGAACACTGCACAATTGTAGCTCATCCTTTTTTCAAACAACCCTTGGTTATGTTCATCGATTCTCATCAATCTCTACCAATTGTTTTTATATCATCCACCTTGACATATGTACTCTCAACAATCTTATGTATCCTAATATTGTAGAACTTGTATGCTTTATTGGTAGTAGCATATCTAAGAAGAATACCTTCATTAGATCTGGCATCAAAATTTTTGAGATTATTCTCAATCTTTTTTATATAACCCTTACTTCCAAAGACTTTGAATTATTTTACAGAATGAGCTCTCCCAAAACATGGTTCACAAGAAGTTTTACTATTGTTAATCCTGAGCCGACCTCTGTTGAATATGAATACTGGTGTGCTTACAACTTCCCTCCAATATCAATACTAATTGATGGAATATCCATCAGATAATTAGGTTCATCTTCAGGGTCCTCATTGGGATAGGGACACTTGGATGCAAAATGACCAACTTTTCCACAGTTAAAACATTTGTAAAGAGGTTTGCCTTTGTACTTCCCTGATCCTTTCTGAAGTTTTCTAATTAAATTGGCTTCTTCCACATCAGATTCTTCATGATGGCTGGATTGAGGTTTTTTTTCTTGATTTATCTTTGTGTCAGATGATTTGAAAGCTATTTCATATTTTGTTGATTTATCATGCCCTATTCTCATTTCATATGCTGTAAAAATTCCATGGAGCTGATCAACTATGAGTGTATTTAGATTGGATCTATCTTTAATTGAATAAATCTTTGCATCATATCTCATAGGTAATGACCTTAAGATTTTGTGCACAATGGGTTTATCTGTAACTTCTTTTTGTTGTTCTAGGATTGAAGATTCATCATCAACGTCATCATTGTGTGCACCAAAAGATTATTTATCCTTGTTTTGAGAATATTCCTTATTATAAGTTTTATCCCCCAAACTCCTATTATTAACTTCATCAATTTCAGGAGAAATATTTTCCTCATCTTTCTTATTTGGTACTTGCGATTTTATTTTCCATATCTTCTTATTTACTCTTGTTGTCATATTGTGTGCAACATTTCTTATTGATTGTTTTCTTGAGTTCCAACAGTGATAGGCTTTGTGACCATATTCACCACAACTATAGCATCTCATAGTGTAACAATGTGCAACAATATGTCCGACATAATTGCAGTTCCAACATCTTATATTGTTGTTGAACCTACCAATTTGTTTTCTTCCATGATGCCTACAGTCCAAGGATTTATGACCATATTCATTACAAGAAAAACATTAACCTTTAAAGACACTCTCATACCTTCTTTGATTCATCCATGAAGGTGTCTCCCGTCTAAACTTGCTTTGAGGACTATGAATAGCTTCTGGATGTCTTCCATGATCACATCTTCTGAATTTTGTAGTGTTGTTTTTATTTCTTGAATGTGTAGAAACTGAGTCATACTTGCTTTTATTTTTTGCAAATAAAGAAATTGTTTCAGACCTGTCTTCATCCTTTTCAACTGAAGGAACTGTGTCAGACCTATTTTCATCTTTTATAAATGAAGGACCTGCATCCGATTTCTTAGGGATACTGATATTTTCCTTATTGTATCCAAGGCCAGATTTGTCACTTGGTGATCTCTGACTATCGAAGATCTCATGCAGGGTCATGGAGTTGATCAAGAACTTGTTTTGGGTGTTTGACTTCTGAACCTTCTTTCTAAGATTCACAACTTCTGCTTCCATCTCATGACAAGATTCTTCCTTTTTGTCCAACTGGTTCCTTACTACAACTTCTCTCCTTTTGTCTTCTTCAAGTTGGATTTTAAGATTGACATATTTTTCCCTTAGTTCCTTTAGATCTACAATGTTTTTGCTTGAGACATCATCTTCCTTCTTTTCTTCTTTTGCTTGACTGATTTCATTTTTCAGTCTGTTGATTTTCTCTTCATTTTCTTCTGTTAGACCAACAAATTTTGTTTTCAATCTTTTGATCTCATCTTCTTTGTTTTCTAACTGAATCTTTTTCTCAGATATGATTTCTTTATTGTATTTGAGATTTTCTTTTATTTCCAGGATATGCTTCTGATTTGCAAGATCATCATTTTCCTTCTCCTTTTCTTTTAGTTGATTAATTTATTTCTTTATCTTCTCGATCTCCTCTTCTTTCTCTTTTAACTCATTGTCTTGTTCATATATTATCTTATCACAGTCCTTGAACATTTCCTTTATTTTCAAGACATGTTTTTGATTCTTTTCAAGGAATTCTTGAGTGTAGTCATGAAGATAGCTATAGTCTAATTCATTATGGTGATAGAGGTATTCAGGGAAACTCCAATCAACCTTTTCTTTGGAATTTGATAGTTCTTCTTCTTATTCTTCCATGGGATAAATGCTAAAATAACATTTTGTTATTGTATACGAGTCTTCTTCTTTACTTGCAGAGGAGGATTTAATATCACTACTATTGCAGTCGAAATATTGTGTACTTTTATTGATGGTTGAGTCTTCATATTCATCCTTGATAGGAATGTCTTATGTGTCTTTATTTTTTATTTGATACATATTTTCTAACTTCAGCCATAAGTCCTTGGCGGATGTGCATAGTCCTATTCTTGTCTTGACTGTATCTGATAATCCATTGAGAATAATCTTCAATGCCACATCATTGTTCTTCCTTGCTCTTCTTTGGATTGTAATTTTGGATAGATTCTTTGATGTAGTTAAGTCCCAGGGCTTGCTTACTACTGACTTCCAAACCTGAGATCCTTTTGACTTCAAAAATTGTTTCATATTTTCTCTCCATGAGAAATAATTTGGTCCATTGAATAAAGGAGCTTCAATTGCGGAGAGAGCCATGTGTCCACCCATTTCTTCAGGATTTGCCTTCTAGTGTTTTAAACTATGTTTGAAGGAACCTCTCTCTGATACCAATTGAAGAAAACAAAACCCACACTAAGAGGGGGGGGTGAATTAGTGTGTGAATTATTTTAACAATTTATTTTCACAAGTTACCGGTTAAAACATAATTGAACAGATTAAAAACAATCACATCATAATTATAATGAACACAAAGAACCAGATGTTTGTATAAGCTTTGTATAATTGATATGAACATAAATATGAATATATGTGATCGAGGATTCTCTTTTTAGCACCAACTAAAGTTTTCAGCACCAACTGAAATAAGGAGCACCAACCCCTCGGAGAGCACCAACTCTCTGCCAAGACCCAGCCTGGCGCAAGACCCAGCTTGTTGCAAGTCCCAGCTTGCTGATAGAACCCAGTATATCAAACTAGAGTCTATTCAAATCCAGTAGTAGTGATCCATTATCGAATCAATGATCAGAGATATACTTTAAGACACTCATCACCACATTTCATCTTCTTTGTTATTCACATTTTCTTTCCTCTGATATCTTCTTGGAATCTGCTTCAACTTATTTAACTTTTGTTTTGAACTGCATTTTATCTTCTCTCTGTTATTCACATTTTCTTTCCTCTGATGTCTTCTTGGAATCTGCTTCAACTTTTTATCTTCTATACTAGACTGCAGAGATACATTCTTCTCACCTCTTTTTCTCATTTATATAATCTTCAAACAAGTGTGAAAATTTAAAACATCGTGTCCCTTTATTTGAACCATTATACCTTTTCATTTAAAATGATAATCTAAACTTTAATTAATATCATTTTTCCTTTTTATTCTTTATTCATATTTTCATGATTTAATTCTCTTTTAATCATGACTGTGTATCGGTTCATTTTTGTTTTTCATGAGTTGATCACATTTTAATTATCTTTACCGTGAAAACCTTTCATAAATTGATCACAACATGGATCAATTTTATCCTTTATACTTGTTCACGAATCTCGGTTAATTTCACAGAGACCAGATACTGTGAAGGTTCTTCCTTTAAACCATCACATATAACTGTGCGTTACATAACCACGGGCTTGACCAATTATAGCGACATGTTATAATTTCTTTTAATATTATTATAGCATATGACCAATGACGATGACTGAATGCTAAGCTTGAACGAGTGCTTGAGTTCTTTACCAAATCAACGATCACGATTCAATATCCTGACGAGATGGAAGAATGACGGAATTTTGGTACTTTTCCCTTCGAGTTATCATGAATTCCAATATTACAACACTCACTATCACGAAATCGCCGAAACAATCAGATGGTTCATATTATCCACTGATATGGACGACTGTCGGGATTTTGGTGCTTTTCCCATCGAGTCTTCATGACTTACTACATTGCAAAATTCCTGATTATGATATCGTCAATACAATCGGATGATTCACGTTTATCTCACGGAGATACATCAATGGTCCACCTTAAATCTTAATTCGATCCCTTCTTTCCTTAATCGAACAGTTGTGTCTTAATCAAGCATTGAGATGTGTGGTTGTCGAGATTTTGGTGTTTTGCCTTCGAATATTTGTGACCTCCAATGGTTCAACTCTCGGTGACTGTAAATCACCTGACGCATGTCCCTTTCGGAGTTTCGACGTTCGGGACTTCCATACACTAGAGTTTTTAGTTACAATAAAAAACTCTGAAGTGAGACTCCTGGGGGTGATGTAAATGCTTACGTCACTTGATGACATGTCACAATCCTATTATCTTTCATGTGTCATTCATATACGTGATATACACGTGCCTGTAATTCCATATTAACTTGACACTTGTCAGTGTCTGAGTATGCCACGTGTCCTTACTTACATGGATCTTGCTGACATGGATGTATGCATCTTGACTGACGTGGCCTGCTGTTGTGGTTTATTGACGTAGATATCTCGATGTATATTTGATCGACAGTGTCTTCCTTGATCCTCTATGATCCGATGGCCCAGATTCTATCGCAACTTCGCATATCGTGAGTTCCTACGTTCTTGCATTTGACTTCTCCAACTCGCAAGTTAGCGAGATGCCATGCGCTTGCCATGTGTCCTCTGGATCAATGGCTTTTGTTCTCCTTTGATCAATGGCCTGAGATCTGCCTTGAACTTGTGTGATCTAATGGCCCAGTTCTTTTTGCAACCTCTCTTATCGTGAGTTTCATGCAACATTGCTTTTGAATTTCCTGACCTACGAGTTAGCGAAATTACAATCACTTGACACATGTCCTCTTGATCCAACGAATCAGATCATTTCACTGCTTTGGAGTGTTAAATAACTCATGGGCTTATCCTCCTTGCATCTCCATTGGATCCGATGTCTGACGGGTATTCTTGAAGCAGATCAACGGTCACGATATTTCAATGGTCATCAAGCCCACGATCACTCAAATGACCGATGTGCATTGTATCAGATAATCAACATGGTCAAAATATTTTATTGGACGGTTGTTGATCTTCTCATTATGATCAAATGGCTGTTGAGGTTTCTTCACTCTGATCGGACAACTGTTGAGGCTCTTCATTCACTAACTCTCCTTAGCTTTAATATAGTCAGTCGCTAGTTCTCCTGAGCTTTGATCTCTGCGTTTGCTAACCCTCCTGAGATTTAATCATAGGATTTTTTATCCTATCGTGATCAACAATAATCACGAATTTATTTTTCAACCTGATATACTGTGCAATGCACTCTTCCTTCTGAGCTTTGGTCTTCGTACTGTTGGCTTGTCCTGTTTGATCCTCCTCCTGAGCTTGCGCTTTTCCTTCTCTGCATAATGTATGAAATCTTCTACTGACTGATATACTTTTGACATCAATGACAATCTCATCTGTCATTTAACAATAGATCATTTGATCGACTGTCGACATCAATGACTGTTGACATCAATGATTGTTGACATCAATGACAATATTTCCAACAAGATCTCGGTTAGTTTACCTGGAAAATGCATCTTTTCCTATATGTTTCTGATTTTTTGAGATCACACAGGGTGTGGGGAAAAGAGAATGCATAGATATAAAAGAGTAGAAACCCAGAAACAAACAATATAGAACCGAAATAATACTCTGCAGAAATTTTAAAAAGGGCGTATTCAGGCTTTATACCTTCGGATCTAACTGAAATGGTCATATATTGGGAAAAAAAAACCTTTTCGAGTGAAACGAAAATCATTCCTAAATGAAACGAGAGCTTCGAACGCAATGGAGAAATCCTCTCAACCCATAAATGTATGGAAATGGTAGAAAACACAAATGAGGAAACCCGGCTTCACGATCTCGATCTACAACATGAGCGGGTCTTCAAACATGATCTGATACCATGTTTGAAAACATAGGTATTCCAATAGAGGACAGACACATTCAATAACCACTCACACAACCAGATCAAAGATCAACACACCGATGTTTTGACATGGTAAAACCCCTAGGGGGAAACATCCATGGCCCCAGCCAATGCGGCCACTTGGAGCAGTTTATTGATGCAAAAGAAAAAGATTATAGAGAGATTTTACAAGAGAGTTTCTCACAATACATCATTGGAAAATGACCCTCCATGCTCTTTAAATAGATATCATGGACCAATCGGGTGTTAAGCCACAGATCAATGGTCGTTAATATCGAGGAGAATATGAACCGTCGGATCACTCTATGTCGGGAATATATCGTGACAGTTGGATTTCCTAACTATAAATGCATACTAAAGAAACACACTAAGAAACACAATTTTACCTAACGACACATTAGACCAAGTAGATCTTAACTAACTCCTAAGTTTCTAAATATCCTAACAAAGGGAACATGGATGGATGTATTCCTCATCTCACACCAAGGTTTTCCAAGTTTGGGACATCCATTTGTAGAGATTTATAGTTTAAAGCCAGAGGTAATAAAGCTCAAAAATAATCCCATGATACTTGTTATTACACAAATTAAGCCAGAGGTAATAAAGCTAAAAAATAATCCCATGATACTTGTTATTACATAAATTGTCGCTTAGGAAAATCCAACCAAAAGTGTCACTAGTGTGACACAATTGGGAGTAAGAATCACTATCACCTTAGCAATTACTCCCCTCGTTTTAGTGATGGATGATTCCAACAAAAGGGAGGCTTCTTGAGTGCCCTTGGGGGGATGGAGAGTACACAAAAAGGGTTTGTAAAGGATCCCTCATTTGGTCACTAGATGAGAGTCATTAGGGTTTGAAGAATGATGACTTTGGAAGAGGAGAGAGGGAAGTTGATTGATGACCTACAAAAGAAATGTTAGAGCCAATATCCCAAGACCAAAAATCATGAATTTAAACCCCCGAACACTAAGGAAAGAAGCAAGAAACCTTTTTGTCCCAAAAATTGTAGCAGACTATAAATTATATCAACAAGAAGAGAATGTTAACAACTGCAATAAATCACCATCAAAATCAACACTAAATGTTGGCAAATGAAAGCTTATGAGTAGTAGACAATATTCCAATGATTAAACCACAATTTTGACGGTTAGATAGGTTGTAATGTAAGTGGTATCAACAAGTTTATAACATCCCTAGATGTATGTAGAAAACATCTTCTACAACAACAAGTTTCCACCATATAAATCAGAAAATAAATATGTCAATTTGTATCCCTTAATAAGTAGATTAATTTGCAATATTTCTATCACAATTTTCTGTGCTAAAAAAGTATGTAAACAAGAGTGAAAGAGAGGTTTTTCTGCAACCCTAATGGTTGTAGCTAATTTGTTATTATGACAACAAGTAAACTTGTAAGAAATGAAATTTCTTTAGCATAACAAGATAGCTTAGAGTGAGAGCAATTCATCCACAAATCCAATGATTGTAAGAGAGAAATATTCATGTTTTTCAATGCAAAGACTAGTGCCTTATATATTTGAGAAATGGAGTTAAAACATTAACTATTAAGTTAGAAGACAAGGGACGAAGACCTAAACCTTGAACCCAAACCCTTATGATCCCAAGTCGTCCCCTTTATCCAAATTGTCTATCTTAGCTAATTAATGGGAAACTAGTTTTCAAACCCTAGGGGGATAGACAATCCTAACCCCTAGTCTTGAAACCCTAGCCAAGAATATTTCCAAGGGGATAGCCTATCCTAACACTTGAAAATACCCTTGAATGACCTCACTTAAATCAAAAAATTATCTTTAAGGAGGGGATAGACAATCCTAACCCTCCTAGGGTTTCTCCAAGCAATATAATCAAAGCAAATTGCATAAATTTACCATCAACCCAAAGAAAACCTGCAAATATCATTCACCAAGACCAAGCCTAGATCACAAGCCAATCCTCCAAAGTGCGGTGATTTCACCTCCAATACTATTTGCGAGAGAAAAACTTCTACAAAGAAAATCGCATCACCCCATTTGCAGAAGAAAATAAGAGGGCCAAAATTTTTAGAGAGAGAGAATAATGTCTCAATGATGACTTATGACAAATGAAGTGAAGCTTGCCTTTATTTATAAAGGAAATACAAGCGCACTTCACCCAAATTTACAATCAAATCCACTAATCTAGGTCTAAATTCATGTTTTTACATTGACTTTAACCAAAATTATTTGATTTTTTCCCACATATGCTAAATAATGACCAAAAATGATAAAATAAAGGAAAATAAGTCCCCAAATCCTTATTCAAGGGTGGTTGTTAGGAGAAATAGCCTCCAAAGGATAGGGTGTCATCTCCCAAAGTGTCACATAATCCCACTAGTCCATAAAAGTGAAGGGTACATATCCCACAACTACACCAAGTGCAAGACCCAAGTCGAATCAAGCCTTTCACGCTTGTCATCATGCTCCAAAAGTGAAACATTCTAGCATGGAGGGGTGACATCTTGCAAGCCTCATCATCCTATGCTTTTGTCATGGGCCAATGATGTCATCAAGTGTGCAATGATCATCATTAATTATCGCTAACATGTGGGGCATAACATCCATCCTATGGGATTTTATGCCCCCATAGAGATCCAAAATGCCTTATTACCTCCATGAATGACATCACCAAGAAAGATCCTCATGAAGCAAGACCTTTCATCCTTTGTGGAGAAAGCTAGTGTGGTGGATGATGCACTGTTGTTGATGATGATGGTGAAGCATGGTGAAGAAGAGGGGATCTATGGGATGTGTTGTCCATCCAGCTATTGATACTCCATGTATGCTACATGTGGACCTCGAG
This sequence comes from Picea engelmannii, assembly GCA_009831015.1. Classification (NCBI taxonomy): domain Eukaryota; kingdom Viridiplantae; phylum Streptophyta; class Pinopsida; order Pinales; family Pinaceae; genus Picea; species Picea engelmannii. The sequence continues at coordinate 426,156 of ML799616.1, forward strand.
ACATCATCTCCTTAGTTACCCCTAGGATGGGGGGGTGCGGGGTAACAATCCTAGTATAAATTAAAGTTATAAATTTCCCCATTCCCAAGGGATATGATAGGGGTTTCAACTGTGTTCTTGTAAATCCTTTCACTAGGGCTTCAATTAACTCTACAATTTTTTTTTCCATAATAAGATTGGACAATTAATTCTTTATGCACAAACTAGCTTGTCCCATGAACCAGGGACCATAATGGAAGATATGGTATTTGCCTTCTATGTAACTGAAGTCCACCAAAAAAAAAAGGGCACGTGGATGGATGTATGCCTCATATCACACCAAGGTTTTCCAAGTTTGGGACATCCATTTGTAAAGTTTTAGAATTCAAAGCCAGAGGTAATAAAGCCCACAAATAACCCCATGATCCTAGTATAAATTGAAGTTATAAATTGTCTCATCCTCAAGGGAGATGAAAAGTGTTTGAACTACATTCTTGTAAATCCCTTCACTAGGGATTCATTAACTCTACAATTTTTTTTCCGTAATAAGATTGGACAATTAATGCAAATATATTTTTTATTTGTCAATCCTTACTATTCAACATTTACACTAATTTCTTTTGTTATAATCCAGATAAATAAGGTTGTATAATTATAGTATTAAATTTGTAAAAGGAAAATTTATATTCTTTACAAAATTTAATGACAGTTAAGCATATACTTATTTTATTTTCTGTAACATTTCCATGCAATTTAAAACCTATTTTTCTAGCAATTAATAAAAATAAAAGTACTAAATTTAAAATCCATGATTTGGTTTATGGATTGATTAAGAAT
>ML799616.1:435993-466965 GCA_009831015.1 Picea engelmannii
GTTCAAGTGCTATTTCTGTTGCTATTTCGTATATCATTTCTGTGTATTGTGAAGATTATGCTGGATATTTCACTGTTATTCTGTTATTTCTAGCATTTCGTTTCTGTTCTGCATATTTTATATATCTGGTATCTTGCAAAGATACAGAATAGAAAAAGAAAGAACTAAAGGAATTCATAACTAGAAAGATAGCATGCTTAATACAAGAACAAGAAGATGATTCGAAGAAACAGAAGGCAAAAGAACTAGATAGCAAGCTGGAAAGAGCAGAGGAAGGTTTGAAGGACCTATCCATGCAAGAAAGTGGAATACCCACCCTAGAAGAAGTAAGAGAAGAGGTATTTCCTTTGAACCCTTTGAAAGACCCTCAGCAGTGCGAAGTTGCTACACTAAGAGAAAATAAGAATGATAATGGAAAAAGGGATCCAGAGACTCAAATTACAGGAAAGAAGGCCAGGAAGGTCAGTAAGAAGAAAGCAAAGTTAGAAAAACTACAAAAATTTCTAGAGAGGACTACGCAGAAGAAAGGCTTGCAACACTTGAACCTCGTTGGAATAGAAAAACAACGCAGAAAGGAACTTCTCCACGATGAAGCTATATGACCGTTGGAGGTGTCCCGACCATTAGAATGACACTCCAGAATGGCTAGAAACGCAGTTATTGTCGGAAAGATCACCATTGGACCGTTGGGACTGCGCTACAATTGTTGGAATCGTATTGATTGAGGCGTTCTTGCATGTTGGAGGAGTTTGTTACGTCGTTGCTTATTTATCCCGACGAACGTTGTGTCAGGACCACCTTTTGAAAACCGAGATATCTGAGCTAGAAGAGAAGTAATTTCCTACCATGCTATGAATTCTAAGACCTCACCATCGATTCAATTATCTTGAGAGCCCATTCACCTACTCGAATTATTTGATTACGAGTGTGCATGTCGGACGACTTCAGCGTAGTAGATAAATCTATAGAAGAGATCTTGATTGACCTCATGGCTGAGAAATTCATGTCAGCAGACATACATGCATCATCGACAGGTGGATTGCAAGCTTCCTCGTCGACTGCACGTCGTTCTATCCGAACCGTGACTAAGAAAATAAGCAAGCACCACGGAGATCTGGCGAACGTGAAGTTGATCCCGTTGGTATTGCCTGACTACATCCCGCCCTTGGCACGGTTAGTCGTGACAGTGTCATGTGTGAATTCAAGTACACGCTAATCACTGTGTACCTTCCGAAGGGGATATGCGTAGTCGGACCGCAGTTGGGACTGATACCAACTCTCAAGATCATCGATTTCAACCTGGAGACCGAAAGAATTATGCGATGCTCGCACTGCATTGATACCTGACAAAGACGAATGGGAAGAAACCCAGGATAGTTCCCTAGCCATGGACTATGGAGATTGTGAGATCAACAATCTTCAATGTGATGAAGATCCCCCACTTCAGCAGACATGAAGAGGTTAACGCGTATGTTAAAATCCTCCTGTCGTGCTATCATGGAGGATATATTTGGTTGGATAGGTAGGAAAGTGTGTCGAAGGGATGTAGATGAACTGGGCAAGCTACCTCGTCAATGAACTAGAGAAGGATTGTCGCGAAGTGCAGGACCAAGGCTATGAATTCCACTTTAGCTGGTTGTTGATTCTCATAGCATTTATCGCTTGGGAGATGCAAAAGGGAGCGACATTCCTGGAAGTTGAGCCATCAGAACCATTGGCCACGAGGTTCACCACCTTGTGGTATATGAGCGACATGGAGAAGCAATGGAAATCAAATGCGGTGTTCCATGCCTACTACCTACAGCTCACATGATCCATTGATTCATTCCCCCAAATGACTTTGAACACCTTACATACTTATAGGCCACTAGCGAAGTTCTGTGCATACCGCCACTTCATCTACATCACTATGCATAGGGATGAAAGCAAGGAGGAGCTGCAGTCGTACTATAAATTGATTGATGAAGACATGGAGGAGATAACCAAGGAATGGCCAGCTGAATTTCTTATACCAATGGAAGATACATATATCTCTGACCCCAACATCATCAGAAGCCCTTTGGTCACCCAGACTAAATATTATGGATCAAGCAACGCGAAGAGAAAGAAGAAGAAGGAGGAAGTACAAGACATAGACAGTGAGGAAAAGGACAATGCATAAGAGGAAACTACACCTAACTCACCTGGAGGAGGAGGAGGTGACAAAGTAAACCAAGAAGAGCAAGGAGAAAAAGACAAGTAAGAAAAGTGAGAAGTAACACCACCAAAGGATCCCCTAGCATAAGCTGATACATCAAATAAAAGGAAGGTTTCTCCACAGAAACCCTCAGCTAGAAAGAGGAGTTGCATGAACAAACCTAATTAGTCACAGAATGTGCTCACAGTGGATGATGTTGACCTCATCATTGCAGTTGTAGCAGATGCTTCAGAGGATATCTTGTAGGGAAATGAAGCAAAGAAAGAGACGATGTATGACATAATCAAGGCGGAGCTGAAGGGGTACAACAAGCAATTTATTCGAGCTGCGCAGTGTCTACTGCGCCATCGTCATCAGAAGTGTAGAATTGGGGGATGAGCCCACCCAATTGGGAAGGATAGTAGATGCGACAGAGGCTCACCTTCGTCAGGTTCAGAAAGAAAAAGAGCAGGCCACAAAGGCCTTGAAGCATGAAAAGGAGGAGGCCTTCGAACGAATTAGGGTCATGAAACAAGAGAAAGATGAAATTAGGGCGAAGTTTGAAGAAGACAAAGAGAAAATCCAGAAAGAGAAAGACCAACTGCTTGTAGAGCAGAATGCGATCAAGGAAGTCGGAACTAGATCACTTCACTCTATGCCAAGCTTGGCACATATGGAAGAAGAGACAGCCGAGAGCCAAGTAGGAAAGCTTACCGAGGCCATTCAAAAACTTCAAGCAAGAGTAGCAGAGCTAGAACTTCAAGCAGTGTCAAGCACTCCATAAAAAGTGCGGAACTAGAGGGACGAAATTGCCAGGAGTACAGTAGAAAGAATCAAGGCATTGGCTTCATAATGTAAGCAACTAAGTAATCGAAGTGAAAATACCTATGAGCGCCTTGCAGAAGACCCAGAACTGAGAACATTAGAGGCACAACTCCAGGAAGCGAACCAAAAGGCATCGACAGTGTAAGTGCAGCTAAAGATGCTTACTGCAGTGGAAAATATGAAAAGGTCGTAGGAGTAGCACATAGTCCAACAACAGATCACTGCCATCCAGAGCATAGTTATGGAGGTGACACAATGACTCCATCTGGTGCAGGACAAATCATGCACCCTTTTTGAAGAGATCGAGGGACAAGGATCACAGTTAGAATGGGTGGTCACAACAATGGAACAACGCCTGGAAGGGCCTGTCACCGATCAAGTCATTCAAGATTTCGTCGAGAAAGAGGCCTTGGTGAAGAAGCAAATTGAAGCAACTCGAGGCCTTTGAAGCAGCGTTTCCCATATCAGAGTGACTCAGCACGAGTCACAGGTGAGTGTTGGGGGCTTGTTGGCCCTCGACAAAGTGTTGAGGAAACGTTGGTCATGTTTGAACATTTTTTGGGACTTCGATAGGCTGGTCAAAGATGGAGCGCCCAGGCGAAGTGGAGATCACGGGATCCCACCCCTTTTTGTGGGATTTTTGGGTTTTATGGTTTATGTAATGGGTATGGTATATTGTCCAATGGGTTTACCCATGTTTAGGCCTATTTTGTAATGTATAAATAAGTGGTTGAGAGATGTAAGAGGTCGGTCTAGTCTAATTGTGTTGAGTGCAAGTTCGATCTATGTGATTGAAGTTCTATTGGCTTAGTGCAAAGACGAATTGTAAGAAGGCTTTGTGCATACTATGTGTTGGGAAGGTGGATCTAGTGCGTTGTGCGTAGATCACGTGTCCAGATTGCGAGCTAGGCTCTATGGCTTTGTGCACAAGATCAGAATACTGTAAGAACATTGCAGAATAATAAAGAAGAAGAGAATAATATTGGTGGGCGTAGCCCCACACTGGGGTGAACCACGTATATGCTGTGTTGATGTGATTTGTGCGATGTATTGATCATATTTATGTGTTTACTTGATTAGTGAATTGATATTTATGTATGATAGATAGATATATGTATTATTAGTGCCTTATGATGTGAATGAATGTTAGATCTAAGCTTATGCTATGTGATAACAGGTTTAAAGGGTTATATCTGGATTGTTATTATGTTGATCTACATTTAGGTTTTATCTTGCGATGTGAATAAGGGTTAAAGTCTAATAAATGTTATTGGCTAAGTTCTCTGTTAAGTATTTTGATCACAAATTTGTGTCCCAGCTCAGTTGTAGACACCTGAGTCCTCCAACCCCCCCTACCTCTACCTCGGGTGAGATTTCATCTGCTCCGCAGGTGTTGCTGAAAGCGTCAGTAGTTAGGGTTTTGTTGGTGCATTGTTGAAGCGTTTAAACTTGGGTCTACCCCTGTGCCAACACCCTCCCAAAACCATAATCCTTACTCCCAACACTCATACCCCTTTACCTATTCAAATTTCCCTTTTATTTCCTTCTCTACTAGTTTCCTAGACTCCCTTATGAAAAAACCTAGGAAGGAAAAATCTATGATAAAATACTTTCGTGGAACCTACCAACATTCAATAACTTGACATGCTATCAATTCCCTTAAATAACTCATAAATTATAAAATAACTCTAGATGGGTCTCAAAAATCTAAGTCTTATTAAATGCAATCAATTTGATGAAATCAGATTTCACTTCTTGTTTTTCTTCTTTTTTAATATAATAAATCCCTAAATGAAATAAAATAATATACTAAATTGGATCATTATATTATTTTTCATCTATCTCAATGCTTTCAAAGTGGAAAAATTAGAGTAACCAGCTTGCAGGGTCATTTTAATGGTAGGTCCCAGTTTAGAAAATTTGGGTTTGAAACCTTTGGAATCCATTTTGATGCATCAAACGATATGTTTGGGTGTCAAAAATCTCCCAAAAATAGCTCAAACCCTATGATGTTATTCTACACATCAAGAAATTTTCAACAGTGCAAAAATCACGTTAATCAGAGCTCGTATGCAAAATTTATGCCTCCTGCAAGTTGACCTACTAGATTGACCACCATGGTACAAGTGGATGCCACGTCAGCCCCCATTAATCATGCATATGGGGCTAGCCATGTATGGAATTTCAATAATATTCTAGAAGGTCCAAAACTTTATCACAATTAAGGGTTGAGGAATTCAAAACCGTACCCCTAGATGGCTATCGGGCCATGTTAAATACTAAACCACTAAGAGGAGAAGGGGTTCCATTCTTTTGAATTATATCTTGTTCCATAGCTGAGCATAACAGCTAAAAGTGGTATTTTTGTGAGCATAACAGAGGAGGAGAGATTGTTTAGTATCCAAACAGGCCACAATGTCGTAGGCAACTTCACGGAGAGTACCTCTTTCTTTTTACCTGCATTTGAAGAAAATATAGCAGAGCGACCTCACCTTCTAGATGGGTTTTTTTCTGTAATGGGTTTCCTAGGTTATATCTTTTCCTAGGTTATATCTTGTGTTTATTTGTGGATGGTTTGTGAGTATTTATTTGTGTTCTCTATTTTTCACATTTGAACTATTTCATACATTTTAAGAAGAAAACCAGTAATTAAAGAGTCTAAGATCTAAAGGAAATTAACCTTCATAGTAAAGATTCCAGTATTTTTATTAGATATGTTGTGACAAACTGCCCAATGGGATATCCACGATAGTTTACATATCATATTGGTATGAGATCAAGTTTTCTTGGGGTATTTATGGAAATTTGCAGGAATCTAGGAATCGGTTTAAGAAGAAAGTTGCAGAACCCTAGCCATGGTCAGCGACTCTATTCATAAAAACCCTTGAGATCTAGTAGAGTATAGATTTACGAGGATAGAAGAGAAATTTGTTTACATATATTACAATATGTCTCTCCTCATGGAGGCTCTAGCAAGAAAACTCGGATCGTTAGAATAGTTGGAGGCTCGAACTCAGAGATCAGATCAGACAGGAAATCAATAGATATCGGAGACCCAAAAAAGGAGTTCTAAAAATAACCTCAGAAAGAGAAATCGAGTTCCAGTGCTATAAACCCTTCACGGCCCCTATTCAAGATGGAGGTGAAAGTGGACATAAATCCATACCATGGTAAAAATCAACTCATAAAAAATGAATCATTGGTTGTAGAAACTAGAAGTTTATTTCAACCATCACCATATAGATGAAGAACAAAATATATCATTTTCCATACTAAAGTTAGAGGGCCATGCTTTAACTTGGTGGGAAAGTTACATGAAGACACTTAGGTTAGAGAGTGATCCACTAGTAACTAAGTGGGAGGATTTCAAAACCCTCATCAAGTCCCAATTCTACCCTATTGGGTATGTAGAGGACCAATGGATCCTATGGAACTACTTTAGGAAGAAGCAAGAGCAGAGTGTACAAAAGTACGCCACCGAGTTTATAAATATGGTCATCATGTTGGGTATCTCTCCCAAGAACCCATATGTACTTCTCAAGAATTTAGGGGGGTCTACATAGCCATTTACGAAAGAAATTGATGCTTTTCAATCAAAGGACAGTGGATGAGGCATGTGTATAGGCACACTATCTAGAAAACATAGGCCATAAGAAAGGGAAACCAAGCAGTTCCAAGTAGAAAGAGCATCGAGAATATTCCAAGGAGGGGAAGAAGAAGTGAAAAGGGGGAAAGGATAAAAATATGAAATCCATTGCACATCAATGCAAGGATCCTAGAAACCATTGTAACCATTGCAATATTGATGGGAACATTGAGGAAAAGTGTCAGAAACTACATCTAGAGTTGAACTCGAAGAACCGCAAGAAGGATGCAAAGAATAAGAATGTTCTAGCCACAAATTCAACTAACTAGGTTTAAATAATCTCTGATGTGGATGAGAATATTGTATGCACATCAGTGCATAAGTAGGTGAATTTGAGTATTCGTCATCACCAAGAAGAGAAGGAGATGACCAAACTCTTCCACATCAAGATATAGGGCAAGAAGACCAAGATAGATGCCTTGTTCAACTCTGGTTCACAGGATAATTTCATAGTAGAAAATCTAGTCATCAAGCCTAGATTGGACGTTGACGATCATCCTAGACCACATCCATTGGGATTGGTAAAAAAGGATGCAAAGATCAAGATAAAAAAAACAATGTAAGATTAAATTTGTTGTAAGTGTTGATTTTGTTGATGAAGTGGCGTTGGATGTAGTACCCCTTGACGATGTGTAGTAGTGTTTGGAATCCCTTACATGTATATGAAGGATGAAATATTCATGTGAAGAGCCAAATTGTATCGACTAATCAAGGATGGGAAGTCATACATCATCAATGTGCATAAAGGCAAGTCAAAGATCTCATTGGTAAATGACAACCAAGCCAATAAGTTGATTAGTTCCAGTAATAAATATGTTTTACTTTTCTTAAGAGAAAATCAGACTAAGGATGAATCGATAAGAGTAAAGGCACCCCTCAAGGGGTGTGCTAAAGAGAAAAAGCATCATTTGGAGGAGTTTCTACATGAATACAAAGGAGTGTTCCAAGATCCTAAAGGGATACCACCAAGAGGGAAGTGGATCACAAAATATAATTATTGCCAGACTCCCCATTGTCAAACATTGGGTTATATAGACGGTTCGTTCTGGAATGAAATGAAGTGAAGAATCAGTTGTTGCGGCTATTGGATTAGGTTTTGATTCGACCGGGAACCACAACTTGTGGGGCACCTATCGTAATTGTACCAAATAAGGATGGGATTTGGTGAATGTGTATCGACTACAGAGAATTGAACAATACTACACTAAAAAATTGGTACCCTCTACCAAGGATCGATGATCTATTATATTAGTTGCAGCCTGCAATATATTTCACCAAGTTGGATATCAAATTGGGATACCACCAGGTATGCATCAAGGAAGAAGACATCTAGAATACTAACTTTAAGACAAAGAAAGGTTTGTATGAATGGTTGGCCATGCCATTTTGTTTATGTAATGCATGAGCTACATTTATGAGACCGATGAATGATGTATTATGGAAATATCTACATTCATTTGTTATAATCTATTTGAATGATATATTGGTTTATAGTTCTACCTAGGAGGAGCACATCTCACATCTCATGCAAGTGTTAGAGACTTTGAAGAAGCACCAATTGGTAGCTAACCTCAAGAAATGTGAGTTTTCTCAGTATACTTTAGTGTATTTGGGGTATGTGTTCGGTGGAGGGGAGATCCATATAGATCCCAAAAATATGGAGGCCATCATTAAATCGTCAGTTCCTACAAATGTCACTGAAATTAAAACTTTTTTTGGGGTAGCCCAGTACTTGCAGATGTTCACAACTTTATTTGTAGTAGTAGTTGCACCACTCCACACCATAAAAGAGAGTGGTAATATTGTCCAATGGGGGAAGAATCAAGAGAAGGATTTCAATGAGATGAAAAGAAAGATCAGTCAAGCACCAATTATCACATAACCAAACTTGAAAAATACTTTTGAAGTGGAGACATATGCAAGTGGGTATACCATGGGAGTAGTTTTGATGCAAGGAAGAAGGAATGCATGATATCATTATAAAATATTTCATGGGGTGGTTCTTAACTACCCTACCTATGAAAAGGAACTATATGCCCTGATTCAAGCTATCAAGAAGTGGAAACACTATCTCATGGGTAAGGATACCATCATACACACAAATCACCAACCACTATAGTATTTCCAAGCCTAGAGTAAGCTATAGCAAACCAGACATTACAAGTGGATGGGATTTTTATTTCATCTAGTCATCAAGTATAGGAAGGGAAACACAAACAGGTTGTCGAACATGATTTCAAAGCCACCCACATCCAATATTACATCTTTGGGAACTCTGATGCACATAGAGCCTCTTACCCATGATGCATACATAGAGGCATACATAGAATATGAGGACTTCAAGGAGGTGTTTTAGTAGCTACATGGACAAATTCATATATAAGAAGGTGATAACAAGGCTAACTATCAATTCCAAAATGAGTTACTCCACAAACTCAATAAGCTCTTTGTCTCTAAAGGTGAACGACTGCAGCTTATCAGATAAGCTCACAAATCAAAGGTTGCAAGAAATTTTGGTGTTGAGAATACAATTGCCAACTTACAAAGTTATGTGTACAACCCTAGAATGAAAGAAGATGTTGTATGGTATATTAGAGAATGTATATTTTGTTTTTCTAGCAAGTGAAATAACAAGAAGCAAGGTCTATACCATCCCTTACATGTACCCACTCGACCTTGTGAAATCATTTCCATGGATTTTGCGGGAGGTTTACCAACAACTAGGAAGGGACATGACTATCTATTTTTGGTAGTTGATAGGTTAAGAAAGATTTGCATTCTCATGCCTTGTAAAAATACCATCAAATGACAAGTAGTAGAAATCATGTTCTTTGAACAAGTCTGGGTGCACTTTGGGATACCAAGGAGAATCATATCATATATGGATACCATATTTCTTAGTACAGTTTGGATTACATTGTGGGAGAAGATGAATACTAAGTTGAATATATATACATCAATCCATCCATAGACAGATGGGAAGATAGAAGTAGACAAAGGTACTTTGGTGCATCTTTTGAGGGGTTACAATCAGAAGCATTCGAAGACCTAGGAGGAAAATATGATCTACATACAACACTCATATAATAGAGTAGTCCACACTTCTATTGGTAAGTCACCTTTTGAAACTTTATTTGGATATTTTCCACCTTCACCTTTAGATGTTGTATATGGATAGAAATGAGGAATGAGGGAATATCTCACAAGAGATGGATTGAGAGAAGAAAAATTTATTTAGAAGATTAGGAAAATCCATTTGAAAGTATGGGAGATATTGAAGAAGTCACAAGAAATATACAAGGCCAAACATGATCAACACAAAATTGAGAAGTCATTCAAAGTAGGAGATAGAGTTTGGTTATAGCTGAATAAGGAAAGACTACAGGGTTCAGGTAAGAAGATCAAGGCTCTATGATATGGGCATTTTGATGTATTGGAGAAGGTAAGATATGATTCCTATAGACTCATTCTACCCCCACACATGTGCATTTACTCAGTAGTGTATGTGGAGAATCTCAAACTCTGTGAGCCTTCCATGTTGGACTAGAAGGAGGAGCAGGTCCTACCTTCCATAGAGGACTTGGCACTAGATGCTCAAGAAGAGTTGTAAAAGAACATAGTTTTGTAGAAGAGGTCCAAAAATACAAGACAAGGACAACATGACCTTTGGCATATTGGGTTGAAATGACAACTTCCAGGAAAAGAAAAGTGGTACTCCAGGAAGAAGGTAGAGGAAAAATTTCCTCGCCTCATTTAGTAAATATTTTGGGGACCAAAATCCTCCCTAAATGGGGATGTATTATCTAGGTTGGATAATTATATTATTTGTCATATATCTCAATTCTTTAAGAGTGGAAAATTTGGAGGAACCAACTTGCAACATCATTTTGATGGGAGGTCCCAGTTTGGAAAATTGGGGTTTGAAACCTTCCAAAGCCATTTTGAGGCATCAAACAACATTTTTTTGGGTCAAAAATTTCCCAACAATAAATGGGATCCCGTGACACTATTATACACATCGAGACCTTTCGAATAGTTTAAAAATAACTTCAATCAGAGCTCATATGAAAAATGTATTCCTCTCACAAGTTGACCTACCAGTTTGACCACCATGGTACGAGTGGATGACACGCCAGCCCCCATTACTCACCCATATGGGGATATCCACATATGGAATTTCAAGAAGATTCTAAAAGGCCCAAAACCTTATCATAATTGAGGGTTGAGGAAGTCAAAACTCTATCCATAGATGGCTATCAGATGATGTTAAATATCAGGCCGCTAGGAGGAGAAGGGGTTCCATTCTTTTGAATTTTATAGTGTTTCATAGTTGAGCATAACAACTGAGAGTAGTATTTTTGTGAGCATAACATAGGAAGGGAGATTTTATATCACCCATATAGGCCACAAAGTCAAAGGAAACTCCACGAAGAGTGTTTCTTTCTTTCTACTTGCATTTGAAGAAACAATACAAAAGTGGCCTCGCCTTCTAGATGGGTTTTCTCCTTTATTGGGTTTCCAAAGTTATATCTTGTGTTTATTTTTGGATAGTTTGTGAGTATTGATTTATGTTCTCTATTTTTTGCATTTGAACCATTTCATACATTTTAAGCAGAAAACCAGTAATTAAAGATTCTGATATCTAAAGGAAATATCATTCATAGTAAATATTTTAGTATTTTTATTAGATATGTTGGGACAAACTATCTAGTGGAATATCCACAACAATTAACAAATCAAAATTAAAATCCAAAAAATTTAATTTCACTATAGACATCAGAGAAAATCCATACAAAATAATGTTATAATAACTAATATATATTATAATAATAATATCGTACATGTGTAAGTTATGTGTGCATAGTTGGAATATACATATATTGTGTGTGTACTAATAATAACAATCAACACATCTAATGCATAATTCATAAATGCTCACAATCAAGTCGATAATACAATAAATTATGTAGTGCATTAATCAATATTTTATGCTAACCGAATAACAATAATTAATTAGTCATGTGATCTGGATTTTATGAGCAGAACAAAATGAATACAAATTATTATGAAAAGATGCTTAACAAAGAATAATAGATATAGAGTAAAACTGGTTTCTATTCAATAAGGAAATAAGCTGAAACTGTGAAATGCAGTGGAAAACAAGCTTGCTAGAATGGTAGTGGTTTATCTCTGAGAAGAGATGTGACGGTTGTGCTCATTCACCAGAAGATGATTACAATGAGGTTCTCAAGGCCTTTTTACAATAAACAGGAATGCCAAAAACTCTAGACATCCAAAAACCTAAACCTAGGAGATGATTTATCACCATATGTTGATGGATTATGCTATTCAATGTGCTAACATTATATATTATCACCATATGCCTGTGTTGATTGGTTGTTGAGAACTAGTTGCAGGTGTATTTCGTTAGGTCAAGTGCTCAATGATGGACTTCATCGAACGTCCGGACAAGGTAGGCCTTTTATCTTATCTTGCTAGCATATTTGTCTATATAGCATACTTGGGAATAGAGTTGATTTCTGCAGTCATTTATGTCTATTTTGGTTTACCCTTTGCCATAGAGAGATTTTCCTCATAACATAATTGGCGACCATACTAGGGATTGAATCTTCTTTTTTGGGGTTTGGAGTGCTTTTATCCTTAGATTTCTCTCATTTATATTGAGTTTATTTTTGTATGATTGCTTGATAGCCTCTGTTCACTCTGGGTATGAGTCTTTCAGCCTTCTCCTTAGCCTAGTTGTGTTTTGACACATATACATGTTTTTTTGCTTGACAATCACATACATATGCGTTCTGTCCTCCTGCAAGCTACGTACATACATGCTTTTCCCTTGAACAGTCACGTACATCAAACCTTTGTTGCTTGATTGTTGGGTTTGGTGGTTGTTGTATAGGTTTTGATGATTTTTTAGTCTTCTTGGATCTCTGTAGTGACTGTTAAGTGTCTGTGGAATGATAGGAAACCTATCTTTGGTTGAATTTTTGGGCCATGCCTTTCTCATCATCTTTTCATTTTGATTGTCCTTGCACCTTGGGATGGGTGTTTTTCTCCTTGATATCCTACTTAGGTTGTCTCTGTCTATACACAGTAGAGTCTTTATATCAAGTTGTTGTTCAGTCCTTACATTTTCATTTTTCTTATATTGAAAATACAAAAATATTAGGCATTTTACATTGATTGGCATTTTGATCTCTTGAGTCTTTTTCATCTATCTTAGTACATGTAAATAAAGATTGCATTTTTTAGAATTGCAGAATTGAATTGAAAATTGCATTTTTTAAGAAGCATATCATTTATTAAAAATTGAAGTTGGGACTTTGCATTGTGTTCATATTCATTTATTTTACTTTCTGAGTCATAACATCACTAGTTTCATGACCACGCCTTTTGATTAAGCAAGGCCATTAAAATTAACGCTATAATTTAAAATATATTAGTAATGATTTTATTTTCTAGGGTGCACCAACTAGCTTAGGATTTAGAGCCTTAGAATAGGATTTTGTGAGTAAACTTGTCCAAGGCTATTAAATCAACACATGTGTCTAACTAATGGAGTGGAGAAATCCATTGTACAATCGGTAATATCAGGAGGCTCCGCTTACACCGGAGTTAAACATGAGGTCGCGTGAGGTCGGTTGAAGGGATATCCCCCTGATACCTTCTTAGTGTCAGGTATATTTCTGGGGATCTATTCATATATGGGGATCTTGCTAGTTCCCTTACCTCCGTGATCAGAGGTGGTGCTTTCAAGGTTTCAGGCTTTGCAATTGCTACCCTGCCCATACGGTGGACTTGACTTATGATTGTTTGCATGTGCATCATTTATACCATGGTTACTTAGTTTCTTGACTTAGGTGCCACATAGGTTACTTGCAGGGGTTATTCCGCAGGTACCCTGGGTTAGATAAGGGTCAGACAACACACAACCTTTATGGAGGATTACCTCTCTGGGGGGATCTAACCGACTGGTTTTTAAGCCCACGAGGGCCCTTAAAACTGATTCCAATACCTCTGATCTTTAGCAGGGAGTCTTAGGCCCCTCTTGGGCGAGGCATACCTACTTTAGGGAGGGAGGCCCCTTTCAGCCACTTTATCCCATTTGTTTGCATATTGGCCTTTTGATTATTTTCGGTGTGCTCTTTGATTTTTTAGTAAACCTTTGAGATTTTATACCATGCCTTGATTTTTCATTATCATGGATAGTGGAGTTCCTTTGGCTCCCTCATTTACTTCTACCACCCCCATGACATTCACACATTTCATGGGGACGAATCCGTCTGCTCTTCATAATGGTATGAAGAATTACGACACTCGGTCCATGCCTTGGGTCTCTAATCATTTTCCTATTGATATGTCAAACATGCTTTCACCCTTTACATCCTCTCCCTAGCCCACTTATGTGAATCCTAGTTTTGTATACAGCGGCACCATGGCCCAACCGTCTACGTCTTCATTTGATGGGAGTCATGTCCATCTACAAACTCTCACCGTGGGAGGTTAGAACCTCCCCTCTTATAGATCTAGTCCTAGCCATATTTTTTCAAGAGTCAGTACTCAAATGGGTGGTTATCCTACTTATTACACCTCGTTTGTGTATCCTTCGTTCACCATGCCAGTTCCTATGAACACTTTTCCCATGATAGGTCCACATATTCCCTCTGGTATTTCATATGGGGGGAACCAGTTTTATGGTTCAGGCTACCCTCTTCACGGAACCCCTTCACATGGGGGACACACATATCCTCACTTGAATAATCCTTATCATACTTTTGCCTCTTCACAAACATATGCTTTAATGATGATGCTCGTACAAACCTCTATGGATAAACTAGGTGGAGGATACTACCTTTCCGGAGAGGAAGAGGGTGTAAACTAGGATCCTCCCTGGTCTGCAAAGTCTCAAAACCAATATTTCCTCAGACCTTGGTCTAAAATTTCACAACTCACCACCACCACTCTAGTCACTTCCAATCATACTGGAGCTCCATCACCAACCATTGCTAGTCATGTTGGGGATTGGTCGACAACCTCTGCAAGTCATGTTGAAAACCCACAACCAACAGTTGTTATTCATGCTGGGGGAATAACTCCAGTCCCCATGAGTCATATCAATATTACATCTCCAACCTATGTCCATCATGTGGGAGATGAACCTCCAGCCTATGCCAGTTGTGTTGAGAGCATGTCACCAACCATACTAAACGATGTTGGGGGCATCCATACGATTGAGAAGCCTAGATGTGTCAGACGTAATCCTATATTCCTTTGCAGGACTTGCGAAGGAAATCACCTTACTCGTTTATGACCTACTACTCTGATACCAGAAGAGTGGTTCTCACCTGGGGGCCCTTCGGGTTCTGAGGCGTCTGTGGTTTCCCCACAACATGTTTCTCATTTGATTGACATGACAATGATGTCGATACAATCCTCGCCTGATACACCCTCATTTTTTAGGGTGATGCATCTCAGGGCCTTGTTGTCACACATCCTATTCAACCAACGGTTGAAGAAGTGTTCATACCAATGCAATTTCTGGTCAATCCAACCCTTTCCTTGGAAGTTGATACGTTCTTCAACCATGTCGTTAGCATTTTTTATACTGTGCCTTCTGAAAAAGAGAGATTTTTTATCTCCCCAAGTACTCTCCCTTCAAGTCCTGGAGAAGTTCCCTTTTATTGGGATGGTCTTGTGGGGTATCCAATGCCTCCTCCCCTATCCTTTCAAGTAAGGGACATTATGCGATATATCATGGAGAATGTAACCTCTGCTCGCACTTTATCATCCTCGACTTGGAGATATTTAGGTTTTCGCAAGCTTGTGTCGACTATTCGAAAGATGCTGACCTTTCATAGAAGTCCATCACGGGAGCCTTGGCCTCCCCCCTGACATGTCACCTAGAAACCTCTCAATGAGTCTGATTTAAGCTCTTTTCCGACTCGTGTATAAAGAGAAAATATTTCCAAGTGAATTTTTCCCTTTCACACTCATTAATTGGACTTGAAAGGTCGTGAGTATTAGTTAATCTCTTTTCCGAATCATTTTCAAAAAGAGAAAATATTTTTGAGTGAACATGTCTCTTTCACACTCGTAAATTGGATCTGAAAGGGCGTCTATTTGGTACAAGGTTATCCCTTTTTCAAACCAAGTAGACAAAGATTATGAAAAAGGACATTTTTTGGCGTTATGTTGTGATTGCATCTCATTCCCTTGCTTGCAGTATTGAGCCTATGACCGGTTCTTGCTTTGCATTATAAACCATTTGCCTCAGCAATTTTGTATCCTCAACCAAGCAGAGCCTCATTTATATTCATTACAACTTGACACCCTATATCCAGGAGGGAACATTCCCCTGAGTGTCCATTCCCGCATGGACCTCCTTGCATTGAGCATAAGTATGTTCCACTGCTGGAACTCATTTTTCTTACTTGTGACACTCGTTTCATCCTCTGTATCGTAGCATTCATTTGACTATGAAAAAACAAAAAATACGGGCGTGAAGGGAGTATTATCTTATATTGGCAGAAGTTATGTCGCCTTTGAACATAGAACAAAAATTTTGAGTCCACTTGTCATTATAATTTTGGGTTTAGCATGGCCTTAGGAAGTTGAGCTCATTACAGAGATTTTACTCCCCCGACTGATTACTATTCTAGTCCCTATGGAGAATTTTATTGATGCCTCCTACATCTCATGGTTTCATCATTGAGTCTATGCTGCCAGAGTCTTCCATATGTATCATGAACTTGTTCAAAAGATGTCTATTAACCTGTGTCGGCCATTCCTCAGAACTCTTGACTTTGCATGTCGGCCATACCCTCAGTTTGTCTCAGAATCACATGAAGTTGTAGTCTTATTATGCACCCTGGTCCTCCTTTCCTCCCTGGTAGGTAACCTTGAACCCAAAAGTTGACATTTCATGATTGGTCGTTTACTAGGTGGTTTCCCTTGTATTCGACGACAAGACATCTATTCACACATTGGGATTTGTGCAGTGTCTTGGATGTCATTAGCCTTATTGGTGGTTTTCTTGCCTTTGTCAGCAATTTTCCTCATTGGCCACTGGCATCCATCTAGTTCAATCCTCCCCCCTTAGGAAGGAATGGTCTCCATTGTGTTGAGTGCCCCCATTAGATGAGGAATGTTTTTTTGAATTTGGCCCCAGGTGAGCCACTTGCCTTGGTGCAAGAGTTGCTCTTCTTTGACAACTCGATAAAGCTGGATCCTTTGTTGGTGAGTGCCCTTGACATGTTTGTCCACAATCTGATCATTGGATTCATGTTGTATGCAGTCGAGGTTGAGCTTTGTTGGTGTCAATTGTTCTGCTATCTCTAAGGTTTCCAATAATGGTGGGAAATAAGGTCGAAGGAGATCCACATTGAAAACTGGGTGCAGGCCAAGGAGAGTAATGTTGAGCTCAATGCATTATCACCCACATCCTTGGTGTACAACCCATAATGGAGTGGGTGAATCTTTCAATGGTGTCTGGTAAGGCGTTCTTTCTACAAATGCAACCAAAATTTGTCGCCCACCTAAAACTTATGTGGCACCCAGAGTTGATCATGGCGCTGCTTGTACTTATCATTGGACTTATGTAGGATATCCTGAACCTATTGGCGGATGTGTTGGATCTTCTCAATGAATCAGGTGGATTTTCAACTTCAGTTGGAGCAAGAGATGAATCAGTCAAGGTGACCGCAAGGGGTATTGCAACATATATGGGACCCAATGGTTGGAATCCCAACCCCACCTAAAAGGGGTTGTGTCCATTTGAGCTATGCAGGGATCGATTGTAGCTATGTTGGACATAGGTAAGACTCTCATCCCATGTGATAAGGTGCTTCGAATTATACATGTGTAGGATATGCACAATCATTTGATTAACGACCTCAGTTTGGACATCTTTCTAGGGGTTGAAGGCCGTGGATTTTTTGAGCTTGGTGTCCAACAATGACCAAAGGCTCAACCAGAATGTGTTGAGAAATTGACTGTCCTGATCTGAGACAATGGTTTGTGGGATTCCAAAATGTACCCAGACTCATTAAAATAAGAGCTTGGTAGTGGCCTCTATTGTGATGCTCTTCTTGTAGGCGGCTAAAATTGCTATCTTAGAAAAGCAATCAACAACCAAAAAAACACAGTCATTTCCCTGCTTGGTGGATGGGAGGCCTGACATGTAGTCCATGGAGATGGATTCCCATGGCCTATCAGGAGTAGGAAGAGGGGTGTACGGTCCTTGTTTCTTAGTGTTCGGTTTGGAAATAGCACAGACAATGTAGGACCTGATATACTTGGTGACATCCTATCAAAGTTTTGGCTAATAGAAATGTTTTTGCAGCATTGCCATTGTCTTTTCGACACCGAAGTGTCCTGCCACCTGATTTTAGTGGGATTCCCAGATCAGCTTCACTCGCTCGCTTGATGGAACACATATATGGACCAGATGGAACAATATCCCATCCTGAATATGGAAATTAGAAACAATTGTGTTTGTTCCCAACATTTGGTAGATGGTGGAAAAGTTCGGGTATGTCTCATAGAGTTGGGGCCATCCAGAGGTCTCATGGTCGCAATAGTATAGCACTGTGGTGAGTTTCGCGACTGGCGGTCTGTTGAGGCAATCAACGATGTGGTTGGTGATTCCTATTTTATATTTGATGCTGAGGTGGAATTTTTGCAAGTATGTGGACTACTTCTAATAGCGATCATTCTGCAATTTTCCTTGTGTCTGCATGAACTGCAGTGGCTTATGATCAGTGTGGATGGTTGTCTCCTTCCCAAGAATGTAATGTCTCCATTGGCGACAAGCTTGCACAATGGACTACATTTCTTTGTTGTAAGTAGGTTACTTATGGACAACATCTTATAGTGTATCACTATGATAAGCCATGGGGTGGTCGTGTTGAGTGAGAACGACGCCCACAACATAGTTTAAAATATTTGTCTTGATCTCAAAGGGTTATTGCAGTTCTGATAGTGAAAGTACTAGGGATGAGCACAAGCATTGCTTCAAATCATAAAATGCTTGTTGTTGGGACTGGCCCCACAAAAAATTATCCTTACCACCACCCCTGGGTACTCGGTTGAGGGCCCATGCAATATGGGAGAATCCCAACACAAACTTGTGGTATAAATTTGCAAGGCCCAAGAAGATTTGAAGCTCAGTGAGTGTGGTTAGGGGTGGCCAATCATGGATGACTTGGATCTTGGATAGATCCACATGTACACCATGTTGATCAATGATGTAGCCCAGGTAATGGACCTTGTCCATGCCGAAGGAGAATTTTTTCAAGTTGGTGTATATCTTGTGCTGCCACAGGGTGTGCAGAACGTACTGAATATGCTACACGTGTTCTTCCCATGTCTTTTTGTAAATAAGAATATCATCCAGATACACCACTGCAAAATTATTGGTGAATGGTCATAGGATATTGTCCATCATCCTCATGAAAGTGGCTAGAGAATTTGTCAAGCCAAAGGGCATGACCAACCATTCAAAAAGACCTTCCTTGGAATTGAAGGCGGTATTCCATACATCTGTTTGTTCTATCGGGACCTGGTGGTAGCCAGACTTCAAATCAATCTTACTGAAGTATTTTTCCCCCATGAGTTGATCAAGGAGGTCATCGATTCAGGGAATCGGGTACCAGTTTCTGACTGTGATTTTATTCAAGGCTCAGTAATCAATGCAGAGTCACCATGTTCCATCTTTCTTATGTACCAACACAATTGGGCTCCCACAAGGTGGTGATATGGGACATATGTTCCCCTTGTGGATAAGTTCTTGGATCTGCCGCTTGACCCCCTCATTCTATAATACAGAGTGGCAGTAGATTGGCCCATTGGGCATCAGTGTTTCGGAGGTCATATCGATGGGTTGCTTGACATGACAGTGCAGAGGTACCCTGGTAGGTGAGGAGAAAATATATGAGTATTCTTCCATGACCTTATCCACTTGCTTATTTTGTGTGGAGAGGTTGGTTGCGGAGACCCTGGATGTGGCTACAATATTTTTCTCATTCTGAGAGTGAATCATGAAGAAGAAAAAATTCCCCATCTAAGAGATGACCTTCCTGCATTTCTTGGCAAAGATCAAGGAAATAACACTAGGTGGGACTGCCTCCGGTATCCTGTACAATTTCTTGTTCAAAGTAATAATAACACTGCGCGGCATAGACTCATATACAACATGGCGTTTCCATAAATATGGTTGGACAAAAAGAAAATTTCAAACTTCTTGAGGGGAAACATTAGACAATACCTCATCTTTGAAGGGTTTGATGTCGTATGACATGCCACTTTGTTGGGTGACGTGAATGTTGCTTCCTTGGCGGATCTATCTGATGGTGTAGGGTTGTGGGTGCAGTGTTTTCCACAGGGCGAGTCGCTTGAAAACCTCTGATAAGATGGGATTCTTCTGGCTATCTCTATCAATGATGAAGTGTAGCGGGGTACCCTTCACCCACATCTGTGAATGAAAAAGGTGATCGCCTTCCTCTAGCTTGTCTTGTTCACCGGGATGGATCTTGGTGGTAGGAACGGTAGCACTGGGTTCTTCATCAATGATTTGTCTCCCCCTTTCTAGTTCTGACTCAGAGTCAAAACTCACATATGATTCATAGGATTTCACCTCAGCCACCAGCAAGTGCTTTGAGCAAAAAACAACATTATTATTCCAGGGGATCTTATGGAAGTCACACCACTTCTCGGTATCTTTCTTTGTCTTTCTAGTGTCCTTATTTGTTTACGACATGTACTGGTTGTCCTGAGGTGGTCCGTATTTTCTCTGTCCTTTTTTCTATAGGTTGGGGCCACCCTTTCCTAGATTTTGCTATGAGGGGTTCCCAGGCCCAAATTGCCACATCTTTTGTTTGAGATTTTGCTCGATTTTGACGACATATTAGTGGGTCGCGCTCAAGGATAAGATGTACATAAACTCTATTTTGGCATGGATGTATCTATGAAAACCGCCGCGATAGTTGAGCACTAGATGTCGCTCAAAATATTTGATACCCAGCTTGGTGCGCAAGGTATGGAAGATATTTTTGAACTCGGGCATTGCTTGGTCTCTTTCCTGCCGCAGTGTGGTCCATTTTGTATACAGGTCATCATAACTTCCAACATGGTAGTATTTTTCCTTAATAGAATCCCTGAAGGACTCCCAGGTGAGAGTGACTATAAATAATGATGGTTCCTTTGTTTCCTTCTGCTCACAGAAATTTTCCCACCAATCTTTGACATGGGGAATGACTTTGAGGAGCGCAAAAGTAATTTTTTCTCTATTCGAGAAGTTATGGATAGAGAAACACCCTTCTAGAAGATTCAACCATTTCTCTACAACATATTCATTTATCTGACCTTCAAATATATGAATATCAAAGTTTATGTTTACATTGAAGGGGGTGGTGCCTTCGTTTGAGGAATATGTGTTGCATGTTGGTAGCCATCGAAGGATTTGCACAAAACTATCCATCATCGCGTTCTTATTTTGTGTGAGGGATTCCTCGAGCAACATTTTGAAGGGATATCATGTCCCTTCATCTTTATTTTCTCCCACCATGAGAGGTCATGCATTAAGATTGAGACCCAATTCTTTGTACCCTGACCTTGTTGGGGACATGCATTAAGAACGACAAGGAGCAGAACGATATGATACCACTGATATGGATTTTATGAGAAGAATGAAATGAATACAAATTATTATCAAAATATGCCTAATACAAAATAACAGATATACAGTAAAACTGGTTTCTATTCAATAAGGAAATAAGATGAAACTATAAAATGCAGCGGAAAACAAGCTTGTTAGAATGGTGGCGGCTTATCTCTGAGACAATATGTGACGGATATGCTCATTCACTAGAAGATTATTACAATGAGGCTCTCAAGTCCTTTTTACAATAAACAGGAATTTCAAAAACCTTAGATATCCAAAAACCTTACCCTAGGAGATGAAGTGCCAAAAGTCATGTGGGCCCCGTTTGGGTAAGTTAGTACATCAACTTCCTGGGGTCGTAAATTTTGCATATGATCTTCATTTTAGGCACACGATATCCCGTTGGAAAGGTTTATCCGAGGAATACACATGTTGTATTGGGCAAGCCCTGCATATATTTAAATGTGGCGATCCCTAAAAATGTTGTTTAGGGCCTCAAAATGGCCTCGGAAGTCAGGGACACGAAAACTAGAAAAAAATTCTCGAACTGGAAAACTGCCAAAATGAACCAATTGGAATAGGTGGGAGGCCACCGACATCCATATGGATCATCATGGAAATTCAAAACAAATGAAACATTTACCTAGATCATCATAATTGAAATAAGAATTTAAATCAATGAAAAGGGAATAAATTAGACATTAGGTCTATATGACTAAAGTTCAACAATACTATCAACTACACCGAATCACCCTCCCCCCTAACCTAATTCCATTTTCTAGATCTTATCCTTCCTCTGCTGGACTATACTGTAGCATCAACTATATTGATATAAATCCATATAGAACCTATTATCGCACAAACTTTAGGTTGGGAAAATTCCAACCCAATCCACAAGATGGTGATAACTGTGGGAGAGGCTACCCACTGTCACCTTAGATAAACCCTCCCCTAAATTTATTGAAGGATAAATCCTACACAAGGGGGGGATAATGGGTAAACCTAGGGGGAAATGAGATGGAAAGTGAGATTATGGGAGATGATTCCCCTATAGGTTAAACTACTAAGTGGAAAGTGGCTTGGTAACAAGTCTCGGAGATGGTTAATGGTTTCCAAGTGCTTGAGTACCTACGAAAGATAGTTGTACCTGCCTGAGACACAAGAAGAGACAAGTATACAAGCTCAAAGATTGAATGGTCAAGAAATTTAAGATTTTTGTCCCAAACTACAACATTAAACAAGAGTATATATCAACAAATAATAAATCTAATTACTGTATATTTAACCACTCAAAACATCAAATATTTATTGAGAGATGAAGCACAAAACATGTAGATTAATTCCCAATACTTTAGCACAAACTTTAGTGGTATTAGAGGGTTGTTTTATGATTTTTTTAGAGTATGTTTGTAACAACCAAATGGTTGTAGAAAATATTTTCTACAACATCAAGTTTCAACCACTAAAACAAACAAGTAATATGACAAAAGGTTCGCCAATTAGCAGTAGAAAGATAGTGATGGGTTACTAGAAAATTTCCATGGTTGAAATGCAAGTTAAATTTAAAGATAAAGATATAGAGTGGTTTGTTGAATCCCTAATGGTTGTATATTTAATTTATGACAGCAATAATATATCCTTTTCAAAAGAAGGCTCGCTAGTGTCTCAAGCAAGGTAGTAGAGCATAAAATTGATTCCACTTCAAACAATTTGAAAATCTCATAATATCATGTTTACCCAATGCAAGCAATTTTATTTCTCCAATGCATAATTCAATTAGTGCGCTTAAAATATTGTGTAAATGGAGTCTTGGATGATATATTTATATCCAAAATATCCCTATGGGTGTAATCCCTTTTATTCCCTAGGGCATGCAAGTCAAACTAAGGCAAATCTAGGAGGGTGTACACCCTTGTACTCCTCCTAGCAACCTTGGTTAAAATGACTTGTCAACTAGAAATGAGATGAAATATTTGGGGAGGATGTATGCACTTATACTCTTCCTAAGGTTTCAACCAATAAAACTATGAAACAATCAAGAAGCACTAACAAATTGTATATTTTTCTTACCAATTCTAAGAGAGATGCAATATAAAACCCTAGTTCACCAAGTAAATTCCACCACAAAGAAAGAGAGAATGCCTCCAAGCGGTTCACACCACCTTAGCTCCACTATATACCAAGAGATATCACCAAAATATAGTTTCACAAGAGAGAGATATCGAAGTTTCCTGAAGAGGGCACAAATTTTAGCCAAGTATCTTCTCCAAGATGGGAAAGTTATGATATAAAATGAAATGAAATGATTCTTCTTTATACAAAACTCCTAAAAAGTGTTTTTACACTTAAGTTAGGGTAAACCAAAAAATAAGGGAGACATTTCCCTTTATTTTTCCCCTTTACAATATCAAATTCAAATTTTACTTAAAAATTCCACACAAGAAACCCTAAAGATGATGTTAACCCTCTCTAGGGTGACGTTTTGGAAACTCTAGCAAGTTGTTTGAGCTAGGAGGTGAAACATTGTGCCTCCAAAGTACCCCCTCTCATGCGCTATGGTCTCCTCCACCAAGACAAGTCTTCTCTCCATCCAAATTCCAAGTGTCAATCAAGTAAACACCACCACCACCAAAACCCTAGCCCTAGGGTGATGTCAAGCCCTTCAAAGTGGAATTTTTACCTCCAAAGGAAACAATTTGGGCTTGTAGGGGATAGGTGAGACCTTCCATGGTGTCTTTAAAGCCTCCAAATGATTTCATAATCATCCGGTGTTCGGGCCATGGTATCCACCCTATGGGCTTGATGCCCCAAGGAAGCCCAAGCTAGGCTTGTTCTTCAAAAACTGTCCACCAAGCAATGTCCTACAAAGAAAATGAATGCGCCCTCCAACGATATCAATTAAAATGCATCATGATAAGAAAATAAAATAAATAAAATATCCACCTCAGCATGTGCATCAAAAACCACCTCATCAAATTAAACAAGTGCTCAAAGACCCTATGCAACTTGCCAAGTTTAGGTATGGGAGGGTTGACAAAGTGACCTATTGGGTGAATCATTCCCTCAGTTAGGGAGTGTTCCGCAGGTGGACCCCCCTCTAATCCATGTGGATAATATGAAGTGCATGGGGGCAAGAATTTTTTGCAAGGGGTTCATGACATACAAGGGATCGTAGTGTCTCATTTATGGGTGCCTTTGTATAGGGTGTGTTGCACCTTCATTTTCAATCTATAATTTTTCCAAGCCCATTTAATGTCATTAATTAATTAAAGTCTAGAACAACTAGGTACTCCCTATTGTTATAGCCCTAAAATTACCTACCTATGCATACATGGCATTGGCCTTCCTACTTGCACAATTTGTCAAATTATTGTTGAGGATATCTCTTTAAAAACCCATTTTTTGGAGCATGTACATGTCCTGTTGCACTACTATCCACGTACATGTGCTAGCTACATACTAGACAATCTATGTACATATGCTAGTTGCATACTAAACAACCTGTGTCTACTTCCCAAAGTTGCAAAAAGTAAAACGGTGCAAGGAATTTTGTGGAGTTTATGAGCTATCGACGGTTTCCCGACAAATTCACCCATTGTAGCTCGTCCCCAAACCGAATAACTATCCCTTTTTCATATAAAAGGAGGTCTTGGAGTCCCATTCCAACATCAAGCATTAGAATAGATAAACTCTGCCAAAATCCCTTCCCCTTTTAGCCCAATATTTGTAGCCCTTTCTAAGATTTGGCCTCAGCATTACCCGTCCATCCCTCTCCCTATGCAATCCCTTCCCAACTTCTCGAGGATATCAGTTGATTGTGAGAGGTATTACGGGAATAATGCACTTGCAGAAGTAGTAAGAGGATCTCAAACCAGGTTCGCAGAGCATCTGCCAACGAGAAGGTTGTAACTTTTGTATTCTTCACATCTGAATAAAATAATTTCGTTTATGTCCCAAATATTTTGTTTTTGTGCTTATTTGATTAATGAATTCACATGTGTATTTGAACCCTAACACTGATAAGTAGAGATATAATATCTTGTAACTTTATTGTTTAAATTGTTTGCAGGTTAACTTTGGGAGGATACCAACAATCCAAAAAACTACAAAGGAGAAGGAGATCTACACCAGCTGAAAGGACCTAAGGTGCACCCTCTTTTCCTTCTCTTATCTTTTAAGGTCAGATTGTTTGGGGTATTTTAGAAATAGGATTGTATTTTAAGGGAGATCAATTCTCTACTTATACTCCGACCCAAAATAGTAATAGGGGGATTTTCCCCACTAGCAGAATTGACGACTCCACTGGGGATGCTCTCTAGGGTCTTAGTGGGAGATCTTGGTTAGATTTGATTTTCATTTTATTTCTAAGTTTTCTGAGTGTTCTGAGTCAATTTGGGTCTCTGGTCACCTTTCAGGTGCCTACCATCTTCCCTTTCCCAAGTTGTCTTTCCAAATTTTTTATTTTTTTTGATAATTTATAGAGGTGTAGGTGCCTTGTTCTCTATACATCACATGTACATACGCGGTCTGCATTATATATAGCCCACGTACATACGTAGGTTGGATGACATCTATGTTCTTTTGGAGAATTTTTTCAAAATATTTTCCTTTCCTATAGGAAATTTGTGGTTCCTGGGTCTTCGTGAGTTCCATAAGCCTCTATTGTTTGGGGTTGAGACAGTTTGCAAGGCTCAGATTGTTTATGAAATAAATAAATAAATCCTCTTGTCCCTCTGTGTTTCCTTGTTTTTTGGTCTTATTTTTAGCTTGAATTTTTAAGAAAAATTAGTTGTATTTTGAATCGTGTATTCTACAGTTTATTTTAGCATCTTTTGTTAATTTTGCTTTTATTGGAAGGAAATAAAAAAAAAAATAGGTCTCTTTATTTCTTTGCATTTGCTTTGCATTGTTATTTGAAAAATCCTTTCATTTGCTCTTTTGTTTCACTCGAAAGTTGCATTGTGCATTTTTCATTGAAAGGAGAAAAGATTGCATTTTTATTTTTGAAGAGTTGTTCATGCTTTTTGCTTGAAGCTCTTTTTCATTTGTAGAATTAGTGTAAAAAAAAATTTGCAAGTGTTCTAATTAGTTTATTTTTCACAAGAGTCTCAAACAACACAAGTAGCACTTCCGTTCCTTGAGTAAGGAAAGCCCCTAAAATGAATGTGCTAATCTAAAATATATTAGTAACACTTTTCTAGGGTTCACCAACAACTTAGGCTAGGGCCTTGGATTAGGTGTAGAGAGGTAAACTCTCCAAGGCCAACCAAAACTAACTTAGGTGTTTGTGCTAGGGTGTGAAAAGTACACTTTGTAATTACTCAATACAAGAAGCTCCTCTCACACATGAGTTAAACATGAGGTAGCATGGAGGACGATGACGGAAATATCCACTCCTAATCTCGACAAAGCATTTGGGAGAGTGTGTGTTGGGGGTGAATCATGTAGCGTTATTGACCTGAATTGTGCCAAACCTCTGAGACACTTGGATCCATCCAATGCACTCTAAGAGTGATTCTGGCCTTGTTGTGTTTCAAGCCTCAGGAGGATCTTCGAGCTTAGTTACCCTGCCCATACACTCGCTCGACTGTCGACTGTACCCCCCTGGTTGTTTATTACAAGTCGGTGTCCTAGTTTCCATTATATAGGTTGACACACCAGTGACTACAAGGGGTGTATCACGGTACCTGATTCAGAATCTGTACTCTCTGGGAGACACCTGAAGGGACCGTTAGTCGGAGTTCTGGGTAACTTCTTCTCTAGGCCAGTCGTTTTCCTTTGTGAATGCTTTCGACAATCAGGAATTCATCTCCCTGGGTCAAAAGCATTGAGAAGGGTAGTTTGTTTGGTTTGTATAATTTTAGGCTTTTCTTCTTAGTGGTTTGTTATGTGGTCCCTAGTTTTCAATTGTGATTTAGTTAGTCATTCCTTTGGGTCTCTGACCTAAGGTGGTAGACTGCCCACTCTGCGAGTTGTGAGGAATTTTCGGTCTTCCACTTAGAAACATGGAGCCACCTTTTTATAAGCGTTGTTTTTTATACCACTGGTTCACCAGAGTCAGTGTAGGATATTTTTACGAACTTGAATGATCCTGCAAGGGGAGGACCTATGCGTAATCTCTTCATGGAAAAAAATTCTGACGATACCAACCAACGAACCCCTTAGCAAGGGAATTTTTTTTTTTTTCCTTTCTTTGGAAACGGTGGTGTCCCTTTGATGGCCACTTTGTACATTCCTGGGTTGAATGTGGGACTGCTAGTTTGGTTTGGTACCATTCCAAATGTGCAGAATTGTCTTGATTCTTCTTAGTTAAGCACCTTATGTCATGTGCATCATGTTGATGTTCCTTCTTCAACAAATTCTTGTCCTCCTCCTTCTACCTTCTCTAGTGAAATTATATCCACTAGTAATCGAAATTCTAAACGAAATATTAAGAGGAAGAATAAGAAGAACAAATCACCAACCTCTGCAAGTCATGCTGGGGGGTAAATTCTAGTCATTTCTAGTCATACTGGCGATAGGTTTGTATCCTCTGTGAGTCATGTTATTGACCAATCACTAACCTCTGCAAGTCATGTTAGATATGTGCAACTGGAAACCACTACTAGCCATGTTGGGGGCATTAATTCTATTGAGAAACCCAAATGGATAGGACATAATCCTAAGTTCCCTTGTAATCTTTGCAAGGGAGATCACCTTACTCATTTATGCCCTGGCTTTCTAAAGGCACGAAGATTGTGATCCCTGTCAGCAAGATCTTTTGATTTTGAGTCTTCTGAGGTTTCCGCACAGCCTATTCAGCCAATGGTTGAGAAAGTGGTCGTCCTGATGCAATCTTCGGCCGATCTCACTCCTTTTTTGGGGGGTGATGTGCCTTTAGACCATGTTGTCTCACAACCTATTCAACCAGTGGTTGAGAAAGTGGTCACGCCGATGCAATATTTGGTTGATCCCACACTTCTCTCTGAGAGTGTCGAGTCTAACAAAGCAGTCACATCGATGCAATATTTGGCTGATCCCACTCTTCTGATGGGGAGTGATGTGTCTACCGACTATGTTTTTAATATTTTCAGTTCAGTACTTTCAGAACAAGGGGGCATTTTGCTCACTTCTATCACACCCCCTCCAAGTCCTAGGATGGTTTCCTTTGATTGGAATGACCTTACTGAGCCTCACCTTCCTTCTTCTACACATTTTCAAATATGGGTTGAAGTTAATTCAAAAAACATTTACCGATGTATTGTAGATGAAGGAGCCTCCACAAGTATTTTATCCTCCTTGGCTTGGAAATAATTGAGTTCTCCCGAGCTTGTGACTGCTTCGCATGAGTTGTTGGATTTTGATACACACACTAGTGAGTATTTGGGGGTTCTTCCTTGGTTTCCTATATCGTTAGGTGGGAAGATTGTCCTTATCGATGTTATAGTGGTGCAAGGCCCATTATATTTCAATATGCTTCTTGGGCATGATTATGTATATGCTATGAATGTTGTGGTGTCCCCTTTATATGTTCCTAGTGTTCATGTAGACTCTACCCTGTCACGGGTTAATTATGTGGCATATTATCCTCGATGTTCAATTGCTCCTGAGAAGGAAATTGTTCATCGATGTTTTCCTTCTCAATACTTGGTCTCAACAATTGATCCATTAGTTTATCCAATGGGGGCATATGAGCTCTTGCTTCCCCCTCTTCGTCCAAGTGATCTTGATTTTCCTTTCGAGTCTGATCTCGTTGTTTGTAGATCCTGAACCCTTTGTGCTTGTGATTCTTCCCTGATAGACTATGAATTTGGATTGTTGACCCTACTTGTCATATGGAATATGGTTAGTTTTATTTTCCCTTTGGGACTGTCGACCCTCCTCGTTCATGTGATTTCTCATATTTTGGATTGCCTATGGATGAGGTTATCCTTGAAGCCATGACTACGGTTTCTATACCATGGGAAGACTTACACTGTGGTTTGTGTTTTCTTCCCTTTTGGGAGACTTTCCAAGTTGACTATCAAAGAGACTCTTGGTCAGAGTCTAGCAACGGGCTCTACCTGAACTACTACCATGCATGAGTCGTAAGGATGTGTGGTACCTTGTACATATTGTACAGTCTAGGTTTGTTTTTTTCAAGTTTTGTATTCAGTATCACCTCTTATTTTCTGAAGTTTCTATCTATATTAGATTTATTAACTTATGGATGAGTGTTATTAGCCTTATATACAGGATCATAAATTTTTCTTTGAAATTTGTTCATTGTATCGATCTGTTCTGACATGTATTAACTTTGAAACTGGCATATACATTAGGTTTTTCCCTACTTTCATTTTTGCATTATCCGTTTCCTATTTATTTTTGCATTAGGATAGACCCCACTGAATTGTGGCACTAACCTTTATTGTTGATAAGTGTGTCGTACTTTATGTGGTAGAGCCTTTCTTCCATGGGAATCCTAGTTAGAACCTTGTTTTCCATTTGGTGCCCATGCTGAAGTACTTCATAGTCATGAGAGTCCCTTTTAGTCCGGCCATGACTTTGTGTTGAATCCTCATCCTTCTTCTTCATCATATTTTCTTGGCCTTACCCATGGGACTCACTAATGAGTACGGTTTGTTGTCTTTCAAGCTCGCTTAAATTTTGAAAGAAACATCCAACGAGATTGTATTTATTCTTTTCGATCTATCTAGATTACTTGAGAAAAGAATCCCCTCTAGAGTCTTCTTTAATCCCTTTTCAGACTCTCTAAAATTGAAAATATTGTCTAGTGATCTTGTTGCCCTTCACAATGGCCAAACTCAAATTTGAAGGCCCATCTATCTGGCGGTAGTTTACCCATTTTTCGGTCTGGACGACTAATTTTACGAATAACTGATGCTCTAGGAACTTCGGTTCACTAGAAGAGTATTCTCAAGTGTAATTTTAACCCTTTTTTCTGGCCTAAGGGACTAAATTTCCGAAAAAGGGACATTCTCCTTAGTTTTGGTTTATCTCTCTTTTGGGCCTTGGATATTACTTACGAAAAAGGAACCCCCTCGGAGTCCATAGTTAATCTCTTTTCAGAATCTCTAAATATGAAAAGATCATCGAGTGACCTTGTTCCTTTCACACTCGTTAATTGGTCCAAAAAGAACATCTATTCGACGTGAGTTTAACCCTTTTTATAGCAATAGATTATTCCAGAAAAAGGTACACCTCAAGAGAATTTTATGGCCAGTAGAGTTCTCCTCAATTATATTTTATACTTTTTCAGGCTAAGGAGACTAAACCTAGAAAAAGGCTATGAGTCCATTAATCTCTTTTAAGACTCCTTAAAATTTAAAGGATCGTCGAGTGATCTTGTCTCAATCACACTTGTTAAAATGGTTTTGAAGAGACGTATTTTCGGTATAAGTTTAACCCTTTTTCGAACCGATTGGACTAATTGTGAAAAAGGAACTCCTTGGTGTCTTCTTTAACATTTTTTCAGACTCTCTAAACATGAAAAAACCATCGATCTTACCTTCTATGGGATCATAAAAATTCACATGGAAGGAGTCTTGTTGTGTCATGCTTAATCGCATTGCAGGTCTCATCTTTGCATCTTTTTCCTAATTCCAACTCCATGTTTCTCTCAACTGAACCTTTAAACCATTCCTTATACGCAAGCCTTGTGACACTTTT
>ML799617.1:0-10072 GCA_009831015.1 Picea engelmannii
CCAACAACACCAATTGATCCAATTCCTCTAGCATATTCGATTTCCCCAAGTAATATACCCAAAGACATCAATATTGGACATAAAAGACCTACTTGGGCACGTCAAGCTTTAGAAGAAGCAAAAAGATATAAATCTCCACAAGGAGAAACTAGAGAAAGCAAGAGGCCTAAGAGATTCTCAAGCTACCTTTCAACAATGACCCACATTATTGATTCAGAGCCAACATGTCATGGAGAAACCTCAGGTGAACAAGTATGGCAAGATGACATGACTGAAGAATATCAATCTATACTAAAGAATGATGTGTGGGATGTTGTCCCAAGACAAGAAGGAAAGTCTGTAGTAACTTCCAAATGGATTTACAAAATCAAACATGTTGTTGATGGAAGCATTGAAAAATATAAAGAAAGATTCGTGGCCAAAGGGTTCTCACAAATAGAGGCAGTTGAATATGATGAGACTTT
Source organism: Picea engelmannii (assembly GCA_009831015.1). Classification (NCBI taxonomy): domain Eukaryota; kingdom Viridiplantae; phylum Streptophyta; class Pinopsida; order Pinales; family Pinaceae; genus Picea; species Picea engelmannii. The sequence continues at coordinate 465 of ML799617.1, forward strand.
TGTACCAGTAGCCAGATATACCTCCATTTGATCCATCATTTCACTAGTGATGCAGGAGAATCACTATCAAATCAAGAAAAGCGGAGGTGGAAGCGAACTCGACACTTCATGCATTGAAAGAACCAAACCGACTCTTAACCAGCTTGGTAGTGGTGTGGATATTTTTTGAATTTATCATTAATTAAATTATTTGTATGTAAATTCAGGCCACCGTTTGAAATTATGGAGCGATTGTAAATCCATACACAACTATAAAATATTACAAGTGTATGATATTTTCCCTGATTAGTCATTACGTTGCATTTAATTAAGTTGAGTAGGTAATCGCTAAAGTAGAAGGTGATAGAACTTAGATAGAAGGAAGAAGATCAGAGAGTGCTCTCTGTCCTTAAACATGTATTTTTTTTGTGTGTCTGTAAGAAGATAGCAACTATAATCATGTGTTTTTGAAATGAATAGAATAGAGGAAAATTCATCCAATTGTACAATGTTGATAATGTTTTACAGTTTTACTATTGTTATGAATTTTGTGAATATATGAAGTTCATGGTGAATGAATAATTGAATAAGTTTAAAGTGTTTCTATTTTGTAAGTTATGCAAGGAGTGCATACAGAATGCAAGGAGTGTGTGGGGGGGGGATTCTTTTGACTCGAAGCTCAGAAGAGATAGCGTGGAACTTTTGTATTCAAAGTGTGCATATTAAGCGCAAAGAGTGCATATGTGAAGTCTTTGACTTGGAGAAAACGTTGGAGAAATAATATGGTTTTTCTCGTAATACGGTGAAGAGGTCAGTTACAAGGAGTGCACTGGACTAGAAATCGAATAAGTGTCGAAGAAATCTCTTTGAGGAATTCAAAGTTCAAAGGAAGAACAAGTACGGGGGATTTAGCGGGAGAAATCCTTCAGAAGAAGAAATTTTGAAAGTTGGACAAGATTAAGGGTTAAGATCCATGTAGGAGGAACTGAACCATTTTAGACCGTTAGATCTTGGATAAGTCGTGCACTGATTAGTCATGAGGATCTTTCGGAATTTCTTGAATTGAAAGATTGGAACTGAAAATATCGCATACACAAAGTTGCAAAGTGGATCTCGACCATTGGTTGCGGGAGAGATAAAGACCGTCGATTATCCATGGAGAATTCGGAATTCACAGGTCGGGAGGAAGGAGGTAAACTATCACCCAACTTTGCGTAATGCAAAGTCCCGAAACGCTCGAAGGGTTGAGCCCCAGGTTCTAGCCGGAGATCACATAGATGAAAGTTACAGGAAGGATCTAGTGTTCGCTAAGATCTATTCAGACTTCGGAAGGTAGGAGAGTCGAGTTGACTCACAATGGAATACCCGAGGTTGCAAAGTGCAAAGCGAATTTTGGTTAGGCCTGTGGTCACCATCGGTGGTCATGTGAAGGGGAAGCTTGCGCCTAGTTCTAGTTCACTCATGTGGATTTTCGTAAAAGGACCTGTGGTTTTAGTCGTTGAAGGTTCCAAGTGGGAACCCGAAGGGCCATTTCGGCTTGGAATCTTGAAAGATCCTAGACCGGGAGGTCTCACATCCCTTGGAGATAATGGGGTCTACAGCAAGTGGTATCAGAGCCTGAAAAAAAAAACTTGAAGTTGGATTCCGTGTGTTAGGAGCAGTTGAAATAATTACGCCAAGGATACGCGTAGATCCACCTATAGTAAACCGTGTTGTAGGAAGCGAAGTGAGATAAATTTGTGCAAGGTTGGAAGCAATGGAAGCAATGCAAAGGAGAACATGTGCCGCTGGAGACGTCAGTGATGCAGAGAGTGAAGAAATAGAACTTGAAGAAGCTACAAGGGAAGATGCAGGCGTTGAACACTTCTTGAAATTTGTTATGAAGTTGGGAGCTAGAGCGAAGATGGATGTCCTAATTTATGAAGGTAACTTGGATGCCGAAGAGATATTGGACTAGATAAATTCCATGGATAAGTATTTTGACTATGAATATGTCGATGAAGGAAGGAAGGTGAGACATGTTGTCACCAGATTAAAAGGACATGTAGTACTATGGTGGGATGAACTATAGGTAGAGAGAAGGAGAAAAGGTAAACAAAATATAAATAATTGGGATAGAATGGTAGCCAAACTTAAGGCTAAATTCATACCTAAGGATTACCAGATAAACATGTTCAAAAAGTTGTAGAACCTGAGACAGAGGAGTATGACAGTGAGAGAGTACACAGAAGAATTTTATAGGCTGAATATTTAGACTAGACAAAGGGAGAAGGATGATGAAAAAGTTGTCATGGATATAAATGGCTTGAGATATGAAATCGAGGACGAGATTAGAATGATGACCATAAGGAAAGTGGAATATTCTTATCATATTGCATTGAAGGCAGAAGAAAAGTTGTCCAGGAACTAGAGTCAGCGAAACAAAAGCAGAGGCGTAAATAGAGGTAAGGGGATTGTCTATGATAAGGCACCGAAAAATAAGGATGAGAATGAGAAATCATATGGTCACCTTTAAAGGGGACGAAGTTCCCAAAGAAGACCGTTTGGTGGGAGAAATTTTTTTCCTCAAGGAAGAGGAAGAGGTAGAGGAGGTGGAGTTAAATGTTATGCTTGTGGAAAGATAGGACACATGTCTTGGGAATTCCCTGAGAGGAATAAAGAAGGAGGAGGAGAAGCACACATTTATGAAGCTCAGAAGAATGTGGAAGCAGAAGAAGTAGAAGGAGGACAGAACCTTATGATGAGGAAAGTTATTCTAAATCCAGAGAAATAAATAGAGGATTCGGTTCAGCGAACGAGGTTGTTCAGGACTGCTTGTAAAGCAAGGGACAAAGTTTGCAAGATGATGGTGGAGAAGCTAGAGTTGGAGACGACTACACACCCAAGTCCATATAAAGTACTGGGGTTGCAGAAAGGACATCAGGTAATGGTAAGTCAACAATGCAAAGTTGAATTTAAAATAGGAGGCTATATAGATGAGATTATGCGTGATGTAATTCCCATGGATGTTTGTCATATTTTGTTGGGGAGACCATGGCAGTTTGATAGGAATGACATTCATGATGGGAGAAAGAATACTTATACTCTGGAAAAAAATGGTAGAACCCACATGTTACTACCAATAGAAGAGAAGAAAGGAAAAGAAGAAGCCAACACAAGAATACTTCTCATGAGTGGGAAGGAACTCTTGAAGGAAATCAAGAAAGATCAAGAAATGCAATTTGTTATAGTAAGGAAGCTGAGAGTTATCCTTACCAATACTTCCATGAATGATTTACCTGAATAAATCCATGAATTGTTAGAGAATTTTGCTGACATAGTAGTGGATGAGTTACCTCACTCATTACCACCCATTAGGAGTATTATCCATCATATTGACTTGATTCCAGGAGCCAGCTTTCCAAATAAAGCAACGTATAGGTTGACACCTCAAGAGAATGAAGAAGTTAAAAATCAAGTTCAGGAGTTGTTGGGTAAAGGTTTAGTCAGGGAAAGTCTAAGCCCATGTGCAATACCGACTGTATTGGGTCCAAAGAAAGATGGGGGATAGAGAATGTGTACAGATTCCAGAGCCATCAACAAGATTACCATCAGGTATAGATTTTCTTTACCTAGGATGGATGATTTGATGGATTTTTTGAGTGGAGCAAGCTATTTTTCAAAAATAGACTTGAAGAGTGGATATCATCAGATAAGAATGAGAGAAGGAGATGAATGGAAGACACCATTCAAGACAAATGAAGGTTTGTTTGAATGGCTAGTCATGCCATTTGGATTGACAAATGCTCCAAGCACATTTATGAGGTTGATGAATGAGGTATAGAAGGAATTCATAGGTAAATTTTTCATTATATATCTGGATGATATATTAGTTTTCAACAAAATAGAGGAAGAACATTTAAATCATTTGACATTAGTGATGAGGAGGTTGCAGCAGGAAAAGTTGTTAATAAACATGAAGAAAAGTTATTTTATGAAGACAGAAGTCATATATTTGGGTTTTTTTATTTCTTCAAATGAATTGAATATGGATCCAGAGAAGGTGAGGGCAATCAAAGAATGGTCGTCACCAAGGAGCATATTTGAGGTGAGAATTTTCCATGGGTTAGCAAGTTTTTATAGAAAGTTTATCAAAAAAATTAGTGGTATATGTGCACCCATAATGGACACTGTGACAAAGAAACATAAGAATTTTAATTGGAAAGAGGAGGCTGAGAAAAGCTTCAAAGTATTGAAAAAGAAGATAACAAAACAACCAATTCTGGTTTTACCAGATTTTGGAAAAACATTTCAGGTGAGGTGTGATGCAAGTGGAATAGACATTGGAGCAATTTTGAGTCAAGATAATAGGACAATTGCTTATTTTAGTGAAAAGTTGAATGACAATAAGGAGAAATATTCTACATATGAGAAGGAGTTTTATGCAGTGATTCAAGCTTTGAATAAATGGAGACATTATTTAATTCCAAAAGAGTTTGTCTTGTATAGTGATAATAAAGCTTTGCAATTTATTACTAGGCAAGAGAAGTTGAATCAGAGGCATGGTAAGTGGGTAGAATTCATGCAGAATTTTACTTTTCTCACTAAACATGTTTCTATAAGTGCTAATAAAGTTGCAGATGCTTTGAGAAGGAGGAGTTTGGTTATACAAGAATTTCAAGTGAAGACCTTAGGGTTTGAGCACCTTAAGGAAATGTATCAAGAAGATCCATATTTTAAGGAGGCTTATGAAGCATATGAAAATCCTTTGTTGAGGGATAAAAACTCATGGGAAAAATATTTAATCCAAGATGGATTGTTTTTCAAAGGAAGCCAATTGTGCATATTAAGATGTTCAATGAGAGATAACTTATTGAAAGAAAAACATAGTGGAGATCTAGCTGAACATTTTGGTCATGAAAAAAGATTTGCATAGCTGAGTAGCTTGTATTATTGGCTGGGTATGAGGGAATATATGAAGAAATTTGTAGACCAATGTAATATTTGTCAACATGCAAAAGGGAAGAGACAAAATAATGGTTTGTATCATCCATGTCCTATTTCAGAAAGGCCTTGGGATGCAATTAGTATGGATTTTGTATTGGGATTACCTAGAACCCAGAAAGGAAGTGGTTCCATATTTTTTGTGGTTGAAAGATTTTGTAAAATGGCACATTTCATACCATTCCAGAAAACAAATGATGCTACACACATAGACAATTTGTTTTTCAGAGAAGTTGTGAGATTACATGGATTGCCCAGAAGTATAGTCTCATACACAGACACTAAGTTTGTAGGACACTTCTGGAGGACTCTATGGAAGAGGTTGGGAATTAATTTATCTTTTAGTTCAGCATATCACCCTCAGACAGACGGGTAGAATGAAGTGGTGAATAGGAGTCTGGGAAATTTTTTAAGGAGTTTAATCACTGAACAAGGTCATCAGTGGGATCAGATTCTGGCACAAGAATAATTTGCATTTAACAATTCATTTAAAAGGAGCACTGGAAAAAGTCCATTTCAAATAATATATGGAAGACATCCAAGAGAGGTTGAAGAATTGAGAGAGTTGAAACAATATGAATTTAGGATCATTGGAGTAGAAGATTTTGCTATAGAAATGCAAAGACTTCATGATCAAGTTAAGAAATAGATACAGAATAGTAATCAAAAGTATAAGGACATAGTGGATCAGAAAAGAAGGGAAGTTCAATTTGAAGTGGGAGATGAAGTTTTATCTCATCTAAGAAAGGAAATGTTTCCAAGAGGAACATATAATAAGTTGAAGATGAAGAAGATAGGACTATGCAATATCCTTAGAAGATTTGCAGCAAATGCTTATGAGATGGAGTTTCCAAACAATGTTGGGATATCACCAATATTCAACGTTGCAGATTTGTATCCTTATAATAGATATGACGTAGGAGAATTAAATTATTAGGAAGAGATTCAGTGGGAAGAACATATGCCCACAGTAGAAAAACCTCAGATGGAGAAAATTTTGGAATAGAGAGTTGGAAGGAAAACCAGAAGAAAGATGCACCCTAAATATTTAGTGAAGTGGAAGGATCACCCAATGGAAGATTCAAGTTGGGTAACTGAACCTGATATTTTGAAGCATGGAAAAATAGTGCAAGAGCTCATGGATAGGAGTCCATGAATATTTTGGCCAGAGGAGTCTGATGCAGGAGCATCGCTATCAAATCAAGAAAAGCGGAGGTGGAAGCAAACTCGACACTTCATGCATTGAAAGAACTAAACCGACTCTTAACCAGCTTGGTAGAGGTGTGGAGATTTTTTGAATTTATCGTTAATTAAATTAGTTGTATGTAAATTTCGATCACCATTTGAAATGATGGAGCGATTGTAAATCCTTACATGGTTGTAAAATATTACAGGTGTAGGATATTTTCCCTGATTAATCATTAGGTTGCATTTAATTAAGTTGAGTAGGTAACCACTAGAGTAGAAGGTGATAGAACTTATATAGAAGGAAGAAGAGTGGAGAGATCTCTCGGTCCTTAGACAAGTTTTTTGTGTGTGTCTGTAAGAAGATAACAGTTGTAATCATGTGTTTTTGAAATGAATAGAATAGAGGAAAATTCATCCAATTGTATAGTGTTGATATTTTTTTACAGTTTTACTGTTGTTATGAATTTTGTGAATATATGAAGTTCATGGTGAATGAATAATTGAACAAATTTCAAATGTTTCTCTTATGTAAGTTATGCAAGGAGTGCATACTGTTGATATTGTTTTACAGTTTTACTGTTGTTATGAATTTTGTGAATATATGAAGTTCATGGTGAATGAATAATTGAACAAGTTTCAAATGTTTCTCTTATGTAAGTTATGCAAGGAGTGCATACCGAATGAAAGGAGTTCATGTGTGGGGGAGTCTTTTGACTCAAATCTCAAAAGAGACAGCGTGGAACTTTTGCATGCACAATGTGCATATTAAGCGCAATTGCATATGTGAATTATTTGACTTGGAGAAAACATTGGAGAAATACGGTTTTCTCGTAATACGGTGAAGAGGTCAGTTGCAAGGAGTGCACTGGACCATAAATCGACTAAGTGTCGAATAAATCCCTTTGAGGAATTAAAAGTTCGAAAGAAGAACAAGTATGAAGGATTTAGCAGGAGAAATCCTTCAGAAGAAGAAATTTTGAAAGATGGACAAGATTAAGGGTTAAGATCCATGCGGGAGGAACTTAACCATTTTAGACTGCTAGATCTTGGAGAATTTGTGCATTGATTAGTCATGAGGATCTTTCAGAATTTCGCAAATCGGAATATTGGAAGTGAAAATCTCTGATACATGAAGTCGCGAAATGGATCTCGACTGTTGGTTGCGAGAGAGATAAGGATCGTCGATTATCCAAGGAGAATTTGGAATTCACGAGTCGGGAGGAAGGAGGTTAACTATCACCCAACTTCGCATAATGTGAAGTCCCAAAATGCACGAAGGATTGAGCCCTAGGTTCTAGTCGGAGGTCACACAGATGGGATTTAATGGAAGGAGCTAGCATTTTCTAAGCTCTATTCGGAGTTCGGAAGGTCGAAGAGTCGGGTTGACTCACAACGGAATACATGAGGTTGTGAAGTGAAAAGCGCTTTTCGTTTAGGCATGTGGTCACCGTCGGTGGTCACATGGAGGGGAAGCTTGTGCCTGGTGCTAGTTCACTGAGGTGGAGTTTCGTAAAAGGACCTATGGTTTTAGTCATTGAAGGTTCCAAGTGGGGACCCGAAGGGCCATTTCGGCTCATAATCTTGAAATATCCTAGAGCAGGAGGTCATGCAGCCCTTGGAGAGAAGGGGGTCTACACCAACTAGTTTCCTCAATGGGTTGTAAGCTACATCATATGGATGTAAAGATAGCTTTTCTCAATGGTGATATAGAAGAAGAAGTCTATATTGAACAGCCGAAGGTTTCATTATACACAACTAAAAATCTCATGTTTGCAGATTGAAGAAATCCCTGTACGGTCTAAAACAAGCCCCATGTGCTTGGTACGAGAAAATGGATGGTTTCTTGATGAGTTTGGGTTTTAACAAAAGCACAGCCGACCCAAAATTATATTACTGCTTTAATGGAAGTGAATGTTTGATTCTAGTTCTATATGTGGATGATCTTTTCATCACCGTCTCAAAAAGACTCATTGTTGAATGCAAACAGGCATTAACTGCCAATTTTAAAATGAAGGATTTGGGACAAATGCATTATTTCTTGGGACTAGAAGTATGGCAGAGATGAGATGAGATTTTCCTAAGTCAAGGAAAATATACCCTGGAGATTCTGAAAAGATTCAAAATGACAGACTGTAAATCCATGTCAACTCCAATGGTAATGGACCTAAAGAAGATGAATTCCACCGATTCAGGAGACGTAGATCCACATTTATATTGATAGCTTATTGGATCCTTGATGTGTATAGTTAACACCAGACAAAACATTTGCTATGTTTTAAATGTGCTTATCCATTTTATGAGCCAACCAAGACAGATACATTAGATAGCTTCAAAACACGTATTGAGATACTTACAAGGCACAATTGGTTATGGCCTAAGGTATGCAACAAGCGTGGACCTAAACCTGGAAGGGTATGCTTATGTAGATTAGGAAGGAAGTGCAGTAGACATAAAAATCAGCTCAGGTTGTTGCTTCATCCTAGGTTCAACCATGGTTTCCTAGTGTAGTAGAAAACAAAGCTTTGTGGCTTTGAGTACAACAGAGGTAGAATACATTGCACTAAGCATGGCAGTTCATGAAGCTGTATGGCTTCACAAAATTTTCACAGAATTGTTCGATCATGACATGGATCTGACTATCATTCATTGTGACAACCAGAGTTGTGTGAAGCTCTCAAAGAATCCAATATTTCATGACAAATCAAAACATATTGAAATCAAGTACCACTATATTAGAGACATGGTGTAGAGGAAGATAGTTCATGTTCAGTATCTTTCCACTCGTGAACAAATTGTTGGTATATTCACTAAACCACTTGCCAAGACAAAGTTCAAGTATTTCCATGAGAAACTTGGCCTAATGGAGAATGCCTCCCTAGCTGAGAGGGAATTTTGATGAATGCAGATATAGGAGACATCCTCCATCTTACAAACCTATGAGATGTGAAACATAATGGCTATGTGAAGCCTTTCTCTCAACTTACAAACCTGAGAGAAATCCCCTAAGAAGGGTTTGTGTTTCCATCCTAGGATAGAGATAGGAACATAGAGATGATCTCCTCCATGACATGAGAGAGAAGAACTCCAAATGATTATCCAATGGAAAAGAAATTTGTTGAGTTAGGACGTGCCTGTGGCTTAGCACAAGGTGAACATGGGATCCCAAAAGAGTTGGGCACATCATCATGTGAAAAAAAATGAAGATGATGTGATGGCCTCCTCTAAGCAGCAGAGTTGACGAGAAGACTCCATATGATTCTCCTGTTGGTGGCAGTGGGAAAGCATATCTGTAGAGTGGACGTGCCTGTGGACGAGCACATGTGAACGTGTGAAGATCTGGTTCATTTGTGTAATGCAGTGAATTAGAGATTTGACATCCCTATGGATGTGCCCCTAGTGGATGAGAATTAATGGGTGTATCATATCCTTTGTTATATATTGTTCAAGATTCAGACCTA
>ML799617.1:17061-39064 GCA_009831015.1 Picea engelmannii
GCTTCTTAGCAATTTCTAACGGTTGAAAAGTGAGCAAGAGAAAGAAGTTTAGATGAGTTTGTTGCATCCCTAATGGCTGTAGCACAAATTTTATAAAATCAATAAGATGTCCTTGACCAATCAAAACGCCCTAGTGGCTCGAGCAAGCTATTAAGGTAAATAATTGATTCCACTTTAAACAATTTGAATATCTCATAAAATCACTCATTCCAATGCAGTAATTTATTTCTCCAATGCAATTTTCAGATTAGTGATTTGTATCTATTAGGTAAATATAGTCTTGTATGTAAGAGTTAGATCCACAATATAACTAGGGGTGTAGGATCTTTTACTCCCTATATCATGCAAAACCAACTAAGGTGAGGCTAGTAGGGTGTAAGATCTTTTACTTCTCCTAGTAACCTTGTAAATAAATGTCTTATCAACTAGTAAATAACATGAACCTTGGTGGAGGGTGTATTCCCTTATACTCCTCCAAGGGTTTGAGACAAGATTATCAATGAACTAGAAGAAAACACCAACAAAATGTAGAAATTTCCTTACCAATTCCAAAAAATGCGAGATCAAACCCTAGTTTACCAAGCAATGTCCATCCATAAGAAAGAGAACAAGTCTCCAAGAGGTGTGCACCACCTTAGCTCCACAATATACCATAAAAAAAATACAAATAATGTTGCACAAGAGAGAGATAATCCAAATTTCCCAAGTAGGGCGCAAATTTCATCCAATTAGTCTTCTCTAATGAGAGAGCTATGTTCAAATGAATTGAAATTGATCCTTACTTATAAAAAATTCCTAAAAAGTGTTTTTCCACATAAATTTATGGTAAACCACAAAGTAAGGACGCCAACTCCCTTTACTTTTCCCCTTTACAAAAAAATTTTAAGTTTTCATGTTAAGAAAACCTTAAAAATGTGACGTCAACCCCTTCTAGGGTGACATCTTGGTCATTTTCCAAGACGATGAGCTTGAGGATGAAATCGTTGGGCCTCAAAAGGCCTTCAATTCATGCATTGGGGTCTTATCTCCAAGGTACATCAGATATTCCTCATCAAAAGTTCCAAGTGTCCATCAAACATCACATCACCACCAAAACCCTAGCCCTAGGGTGACGTCAAGCCCTCCAAGATGATGGTTTAGTCTCCAAAGGAAAATTGTTGAGCTTGCAAGGGCTGGCTGAGGTCCTCCAAGGTCTCTTCCTTTTCCTCCAAAGGAAACGTTCATCTCCTATGTTGGACAATTGGTTTGGACAATTTGTTTTCATTGATTTCAACCCTTGGAGAGTGATCTTGGAGATTGATGTCAAACTTTAGATATTGATTTCAACCCTTGGAGAGGTCAAGAGATGTTGGAAAATCGATTGAAATTGATGATGAGTTAGTGGGGTGCATTTGAAGAAGCCTACATGTAGCCTCGGAGGTGTGGTTATGGGACCCTAATTTTTTTGAGAAATATGGACATGAAGGATAGTGTAATTTTAGGTAAGACTATCATAGATGGATATTACACATCGTGTCATTTCAGGTGCTATGTGGAACGCCATGTGGTTCCTCACGGTTAGGGAGATGTGACGTTGTAAAGTTGTAATCCCCAAAGAGTGGTCAAGAATCCCCTAGTTGGTTACAAGTATTGGTGAAAATGTAAATTGGTTGTAACAAGAACCCCCTAAGTTAAGGAAAGATGTTACCTAGCAAAAGTATAAATACACCTCAAGGAGACTCTCATAAATACATATACACATACAATGACTATATATCTAGTGAAATTGTTATGGTATAGTGAGAATGTTATGGTATAATATTTTGGTCTATTGGTAAATATGAAGAAGTGAAGTCTGAGGTAGCAAAGGGAAGATAAAGAAAAAAATAAATTTTCGAGGTCATCCGTGAGTTGTAGCAAGAAGGGCATGAACACTCAGAGTTGCAGCAATAAGGGCGTGGACACCCTGAGTTGCAGCAAGAAGGGTGCAGACACTCAGAGTTGTAGCAATAAGGGTGCGGACACTCAGAGTTGTAGTAATAAGAGAGCGAACACCTGGAGTTTTAGCAAGAAGGGTGTGGACACCCAGAGTTGCATCAATAAGGGCACAAACACTCAAATTTGCAGTAATAAGGGTGTGGACACCCATAGTTGCAGAAAGAAGGGCATGGACACTCAGAGTTGCAGCAATAAGAGCAGAGACACTCAGATTTGCATAAATAAGGGCACAGACACCCATAGTTGCAACAAGGACAAATTGTATCTTGGATGGTATGGCATATGTGTATGTCATGTCTTGGAGGTCCTTGTGATACATAGTGCATGGTTTCATATGGTTGAGGTAATATTGTTACATTCTTGTGACATACTCTTGGTACTTGATAGATGGTTGTTATGGTTCATTGTTAGAGGCACATCTTTGTGAAATTGGCATATACATGAGGCTTATCTTATGTTACATGGCATGATTGAGAGTGATATGGTTTATTGTTGAGACACATTTTATGGTATATGGTTGAGACATATTTCATGGTATATGGTATGGTACATGGTATGTTTCATGTACATGGTTGATACATGGTATGGTACATGGTTGACAATTGAGGCATATGGTACAGGTTGAGGTTCATAGTTGATGCATGGTTTGGTACAGGTTGAGGTGCATAGTTGATGCACGATTTAGTATAGGTTGAGGTGCATGGTTTATGCAGGGTTTGGTATAAGTGTTGGTGCATGGTTGATGCATAGTTTGGTACAGGTGTTGGTGCACGGTTGATGCACGGTTTGGTATAGGTGTTAGTGCATGCTTTATGCACCTATTATGATACAAGTTGTGGTACATGGTTGATGATTGGTATGGTACAGGTTGATGTTTTGATACATGCTTTGGTACATGGTTGAGACACATACCCTATGATGGTATGTTGGTGATGACGGTATGTTGGTGATCTTGGCACATGCTTGGTAGAGGCATGTGTTGGTGATGTTGGAAATCTAGTTAAGAGGTTTCCTTGGTATATGATCCATGTGAGAGGATCGGGTTGAGTATCGGTGACAGTGACAAGTTGGACAGGTTGACAGTGACAGGTTAACAGGTTATAGGTTGATGTGACAGTGATAGTGGCAGTGGCAATGACAGTGACAGTGACAGTGACAGTGAGAGTGATAGTGGCAGTGATTTTGGTAGCGAAAATTGGTCTACACTTATACTTCAGGGCAGCAAGATAGAGCAAGAAAAGGGGGTTGTAGCCTCCTTTCGGTTGGAGTCGGAGAATCAAGGATTTGGAGCTTCCTTCAAGTTGGATCCTAAGAACTAGGTGGTTGTACCCACCTTATGGTTGGAGCTAGAGAAACCAGGGTGTTGTATACTCCTTCTGGTTAGAGCCAGAGAATTCAGGGATTTGTAGCTTCCTTCAGGTTGGAGCCTGCAAATAGGGGGTTGTAGCCTCCTTCCAGTTGCAGCTAAAATATTGGGAAGTTGGTACTTCCTATGAATGAATTCTTGGTATATATAAGAAATCATTATGTGGTTTTCTCCCATTTGGGTTTCCACGTAAATACTGGTGTAATGTGTATTTGATGTGATGTTTTTTATTTGATGTTTCTTATGATTATATGCTCATGATATACTGAATGAAAACATAGATGATACATTGATGATAAATTGTCGAACATTGTTGTCAAAGTGAAAGAATATAAATTGTGGTTAAAAGTGGTATAAAGTGATCATATTGATTCACCCCCCCTCGGTATTCCAACAATTGGTATCAGAGCAGACTCCTTTAGGAAATAGTTTAACCATTGGAAGAAAGATCATGGAGAGAAACAATTTATATAAGAATGGAATACCACGGTTTGATGGACAAAACTATGCATTCTGGAGTAGAAGGATGAAAACATATGTACAAGCACAGGGATTTGATGTTTGGAAATCAGTAGTAGATGGATACAAAGAGTTTTCCACTCCTCCAATAGATAATGATGAAAAGAAACTCAGTCAAAATAATTTGAGGGATAAAAATTATATCCTGAATGGTCTGGTTGATTCATTATATGTCAAGGTTATACATTGTGATTCTACAAAGAAAATATGGGACAAAAATTAGAATGTTTATGAAGGGGAAGCTAAAGTCAAGGAGTCCAAGATTCAAACTTATAGAGGTCAATTTGAACAGTTGAAGATGAAGGAAGATGAAAACATTGCAGCTTACTTTTAAAAATTGATGAAATAGTGAATGCAATTAAAGGATTGGGAGAAGAAGTTGACGAATCTATTATTGTTCAAAAAGTATTAAGATATCTTCCAATGAAATTTGATCCTAAGATTTCATCACTAGAAGAAAGAGCATATATTAGTATGATAAGCATGGATGAGCTACATGGAATATTTACAACTTAAGAAATGAGAACAGTATAGGAAAATCCATCCATAGAAGAAGTATCTTTTAAAGCATCCAGAAGGACAAAGAAGAAGAAAAATCTCAATTCAAAGCTAAATTGCAGTTGTAGCAATGATTCAAATGAGGACGAAGAAATGGCCAACTTTGTAAGGAAGTTGAAGAAAGGAACCAGCAAGTACAAAGGTATGTTTCCCTTAAAATGTTTTGATTGTGGTAAAATTGGTCATTTTTCAAATAAGTGTTCTTATGCTAAGAAGTCAGATAGTGATGAAGAGGAAGATCCCAAGAAAGAAAATAAATATCAAAAAGGAAGCAAGAAAGATAAAAGGAAAGTCTTCAAGAAAAATATCTACTCAAGAGAAGAAAGTTCTTCATATGATGAAGATGATGAAATCGACAGTGACTCAAAGAAAGTACTCTTTATGGCTACGGAAAATAAGAAAAAAAAATGAAGAAGGCGAAGTGGATCTTGAGGCGGAATTAATCAGTGCTTTAACTAAGATGAAGAAAGAAAGGAAGAAAAAAAATAATTCAAAGAAGAAAACATCTATTTGAAAATACAACTTGAAGAAGGAAAGAGAAAGGAAAAAATATTGCAGATCCAGATGATAAAGAAAGAAAATGAGTGTGAGAAGCTCGAAAATAAAATTGTGGCATTGAGAGTTGAAGTCAACAATATCAACAAGAACTTTGAAAGATTTCAAGTGTTATAAAACATTCTCAACAATCAAAGGCCATATAGTGAAAAACATGGACTAAAATACAAGAATGTTCATTTTGAGGAAGGTTCAATCTCCATGACGAAAGCAACAGAACAAAGGAGTTATGCAGAAGTTCTCAAAGGAAGGAATCATGGTCAACAAGAATCAGAAAGGAATGAATACATAAGACCTTCTACATTCATACATCAAAGAAGCTTCAATCATTGTTAAAGAAACAACCAAAGAGAAGATCTTGATCATCCAATGAATAATTACATAAGGACTACACCAAAAAGAAGATCATTCACTCCTAGGTATGTAAATTTATTTTATGTTCATTGTTTTATTATACTAACTTTGGACATAAGGTTGCAAATTGCAAGGCTTATGAAAGAAATGTTCACACCAAAAAATATTGTGTGGCCCCATGTGACATTAAATGTTACAAGTGCCATAACTATGGAAACATAGCTTGTGACTGTATAAGTGTGATAAATCCTCACATGAAATAAAATACTGATGACATATACAAGATGGCTTTGAAAATAAGTGAAGAACAAGAACAACAGGTAAATGAAGAATAGGTCCAAGGAATCATACTTATAGGATTTGCAACAACACAAGATCATGATGAATTTATAGAAAAAGAGGAAAGTGTCATAATTCAGGCAGAGGATAAATAAGAATATGTCATAACTTAGGATGATGACAGAATTCAGAAAGAGAACGAAGAAGAAGATGTCTCCACAGATGAAGAGGAAAATTATTCTGTATCCGAGTGGGTATTTTTCTGAGCCATATGGCTTGGAGGCTCCCAGTAAATATGTATATGTATCTTGAACAGGGGGATTCCATGCAGTAGACACTACGGATCAGGAACCATATTTCAAGCAGTATGGAGTGTTTACAGAGACATATTCATAGAAGTCATATAGCATAATTTTATGATTTTGGTGCACATATGTATTCAAGAAGGGATATCTTCAGTACGGGTTGTTCCAGAGATGCAGAGTTTGATGAGAAGATAGATCATATCAATGGACATATTTTGATTCGATCTAATAAAAAGGAACATGTGATGATCAGTTGTAGTATATTCAAGGGAAGTCTTCAGAATGGTACAGTGATAGATGGGTCAACATTGTGGACAGTTAAGTAGCAGGGTTATGAATAGTTTGTGACATATGGACAGAGATGGATTCATGATATTCTTAGCAGGTACAGAGAGCATGGGTCAAAGAAGATTCATAGCATTGGATTTACAATTGGAATCAATGGAATAAATTGGAATCATATAATAAAGCAGTGAAAGGCATAGAAGAATAGGGAAAGAGAAACCGTCAGCAGAAGTTATATCATCAGAAGGACATTGTTGAACAGTATGGTCAAGTGAACATGATGAGTAAATGAAGAAATCAAATTTTGAATGATTTTTATATATTTCAGTGAAATTAAAGAGAAAGCACCAACGAAAAATAAATATCACTGGAAGAGAGGAAAGGAAACATATACAGATAGCCCTACATTGATCTACATCTTATAGAAAAGTCAAGGGAAGAAAAATCATCATAGGGATAGATCTAGAAAGGAATATTAGTAGCATACAGATAGGGAGACATAACCACAGGGGGAGTTATTATTTTTCCCATGATTGGTTAGAGTAGGTACAGTATCAGCAGGAGACATATCGATGGGGGGATTTAACCTTTGGTCAAATATGAAGAGAAATAATATAGGCATGAAGACAGGGGGAGCATCCCCAAGGGAAGTGTTAGAAAAATAGGATCGTGGAAAAATAAAATAAAATAAATGAAGAAATAAAACATAAAATATACATAATACAATAGAGACATAGATATATGTGGTTCACCCAGTGTGGGATACGTCCACTAGATAAATTTCCAGGTCCTTCCTTTCTATTATCCAGCAAAATGAAGGGATACAACCTACATCACACCTGTTGTAACTTCCTCTTCTTTCTCTCATAGTTGCCTCTCTCATAATACAATATTTGTAATGATACACTGACGCAATACAATTCCCTCATAAAATAGGGTTGCCTTCTAGGGAAAAAAAACCCTAACATAACTTCTACCATCATATCTATGACCTTATAATGAATGGTCCAAATTTACTATGAAATTACAATATACATTTACAAGGTAATTTTTCCTTCAGGGGCCTGCTTGCCCCCGAACCCCCCAACCGGGGGGATGAGCCCCCTGGACCCCATAGGGGGGGGAATCCCCCCCTAAAACCCCCTCGTGTGGAGGGGTGTATAGTCTTCATGATGTATAAACATGGCTCAAAACAAAGACCTTTGAATCAAGAAGATAAGCAAGCTCCACAACCAACAATCTCCCACTTGGGGACTGATCACAACAACTCCATTGTTGTTGTATCTATTGGAATATGATCCTTCTTGGACCTGGAAAATTTCTCATCTTCACCTTCATGCTTGAAGACCAACTGAAACTGAGAAGGAACCCAATTGCTCCCCGGTTACTCTCTTTGTTAACATTTCTGCAGGATTCTAGCTAGTATGTATCGTTTCCAACTTCAAATGTCCATCTTCCAAGACAGATTGTATGAAATGGTACCTAATCTGTATATTCTTAGTATTTGAATGTAAGGTTGAGTTATTTTCAATATGAATGGAACTCTCACTGTCATAGTAAAACCTACTATTCTCTTGTTTCTTTCCCAGTTCCTCCATAAACCTCTATAAAAAAATCATTTATTTACTAGCCTCTATAGCAACAACATACTCTACTTTTGTTGTTGAAAGTGAAACAATATTTTGTAGTTTTGAAATCCAACTTATTGTTGTTCCACTGACAATAAAAACATACCCTGTGGTGCTCCTCTTTTTATCTCTATCACCTACCATATTTGAATCAACATATCCCTGTAGAACAGTGTTTGAAACTCCAAAACATAATGCATGAGTAGAAGTACCTTTCAAATACATGAGAATTCACTTTATTTCCTCCCAACGTTATTTACCTAGATTGTTCATATACCTACTGACAACTCCCACTGCATGTGCAATATCTGGTCTTGTGCAAACCATCGCATACATCAAGTTGCCAACTCTTGATGAATAAGGGACCTTGGACATGTATTCTATCTAATCTCATGTCTTGGGACACATTTCTTTGGTTAATTTGAAATGGTTGGCCAAAGGTGTACTAACTATCTTTGCATTCTGCATTCTAAACCTCTCCAACACCTTCTCTATGTACTCACCTTGAGACAATGTCAAATTGCGATCTTTCCTATCTCTTGTTATTATCATACCAATATTTTCTTTGTAGCACCCAAATCCTTCATCGCAAATGAATTATCTAATTTATTCTTGAGAACATTTATATCCTGCATATTAGACCATGCAAAAATCATGTCATCTACATACAATAGCAAGATAATATTGCTTCCATTTTCTAGCTTTTTAAAATAAACACAGTGATCATAATGACATCTATTGTTTTGTCATAAACCTGTCAAAATTCAAATACCATTTCCTTGGAGCTTTCTTTAGGCCATACAATCTCTTCTTCAACCTGCATACCAAATTTTCCTTCCCTTTGACCTCATACCCCTGTGGCTACTGCATATAAATCTCTTCCTCCAAATCCCCATGGAGAAAATTTGTTTTTACATCTAACTGTTCAAGATGTAAATATTCTACTACTACGAGACTTAAACTAGTCCTAATTGAAGTCATTTTAACAACAGGAGAAAATGTTTCATCAAAATCTATACCCTTATTTTGTGCAAACCCCTTTACAACAAGTCTAGCCTTGTACCACTATTTGCCTCCATATTCTTCCTTAAATTTGTAAACCCATTTATTCTGAAATTTTATTTTTCCTGTGAGAAACTAAACCAAATCCCAAGTCTGGTTATTTACCAAGGAATCCATTTCCTCTTTCATGCCTTGCTCCCACTTATTTTCAGTGTCAACTTGCATTGCCTCTTCATGACATTATGGTTCACCAGAATCAATGAACAATAAATAATACAATGAAGGAGAGCACCGTTCAGGGGGTCTACTTAACCTAGTAGATCTTCCATATACACTTGATTTTAAGGTACTTGTTGCTCTTGTTGTTGTACATTTTTATTTTCTGGTACCTTTGGAATTTCTTTTTCAGTGATTTCATCAAGCAATGTGTATTCTAGTTTTTCTTTTTCTTGTTTTTTTCCCTGCAATTGATCTTTGTACATGACCTTCTCATTGAATATGAAATCTCTACTCCTAATGATTTTTTGATTTTCATAATCCCATAAGCGATAACCAAAATCATTAACACCATATCCAATAAAGGTACACTTCTTGGATTTTGCCTCAAGATTTGTTCTATTTTCTTTATCAATATGGACAAATGTTTCACAACCGAAAGTCTTCAAAAAAGAATAGTTTACCTTTTTACTTTCCCATGCCTCCTCTGGAATTACACCATCCAAAGAGCTTTAAGGTCCTCTGTTTATTAAGTAAAGAGAAATATCTATAGCATCTTCCCATAACTGTAAGGGAAAACCAACATGCAATCTCATACTGCTTGCATGCTCCATGATTGTCCTGTTCATCCTTTCTAACACACCATTTTCTTGTGGTGTTCATGGAACTGTCTTCTCTCTATGAATCTCATGGTATGAACAGTAATCATCAAACTCCTTGTTGCAATATTCACCTCCATTTTATGATCTGAGAAACTTCAACCTTTTTTCTGTCTCATTCTCAACCAAATCTTTCCATTTCCTAAAAGTATCAAAAACATTAGATTTTTTTCGAATGCAATAAACCCAAGTTTTTCTAGTTGCATCATCAATAAAAGTAACATAATAAATAGATCCACCAAGAGTTGATATCTACACTGGTACCCATACATCTGTATGCACAAGCTCTAACCTTTCACTCTTCTTTTCTTTTTCGACTCTGAGAAATCTGACTCTCTTTTCTTTTGCATAAACACAATGCTCACAGAAATCCAAATCAATTTGTTTAAGATCTGGAAACAAATTTATTTTGTGAAGTATTTGCATCCCCTTCTCACTCATGTGTCCAAGACTATCATTTCACAGTGTTGTATCCACTCATGTAGAAGCTAAAGAGATAGAAGAGTCAATATTACCAGTACAGAAATACAATGTACCTACCTTCTCTCCTTTTTCTATCGCCAATGATCCTTTGGTGACCTTCCACACCTTTTCTGTAAATATGGATATACAAATTTAACTTTCCAACTACCCAGTTGAAATGAGATTTGTCCTTATATCTGGAACATGTCTTACCTCTTTCAACAACCACTGGTTTCCATTCCTTTGCTTTATTTTTAATTTTCCCATTCTAACAATTTTGCATGATGCATCATCACCCAAATGAACCTGTCCAAAATCACCTTGAACATAATATAGAAAATGTTTCATATGGGGTGTGGCATGAAATGAAGCCCCTGAATCTACTACCAAAGATTCAAAAATATTTTCTACAGAAAGAATCAAAGCATCTTGTAACACATCACCTATTACATTTGCTTCCTGATTTTTCTCATGTTGCCCATCTCTTTATTTCTTTGGAGCTCTACAATCTTTCTTCGGATGTCCTTTCTTCCCAAAATTTCAACACTCTATCTTTCCTAGTATGGATTTGGATCTACCCTTCCTAGAATTTCCGCGGTTCCCTGAGCCCTTTCCTCTATCATTTTTTATTCTCTTGTTCTCCATGTTTAACACATTACCTGATGTCTCACCTATGCTTTTCCATTGCATTTCCTCACTAAGGATAACACCAACAACATCATCAAATTTTAAAGTGTTTGAACCAGAGACATAGTTACTTGCATCCATGGCCAAGCCGTTCCAACTTTCTGGCAATGAGCACAAGATTAGAAGAGCCCTGACCTCATCATCAAAGTCCACTTTTACAGAACTTAGTTGATTAATAACCATATTAAATTCATTTAAATGATATGCAATAGACCCACCTTCTGACATATTCATATTAAATAATATCTTCATTAGAAATACCTTATTGGACGTCGAGGGTTTTTCATACAACTTATCCAATGCATCCATCATCTCCTTCGTTGTCTTTTCTTTTGAAATATTAAAAGCCACCAATGCTGCCAGGATCAACCGTATCGTTCCTAGTGCCTTTTTGTCAAGAACCTCCCACTCCTCGTCCTTCATGGTTGTCGTCTTCTTTGTTATTCCACCCAATGGTAGGAATAGATCCTTCTGATATAAATAATCTTCCATTTTCATCTTCCATAACTGGTAGTTTTGGTCGTTAAATTTCTTGACCCTAAACTTTCAATCTTCCGTCATTTCTCCCACTTGAAATAGGAACCCTTTGTTCCTTCAAGTTACATTTTTCTCTGATACCAGTTGTTAGAAAAACAGGATCGTGGAACAATAAAATAAAACAAATGAAAAAATAAAACACAAAAGATACACAATACAATAGAGACACAAATATACGTGGTTCACCTAGTGTGGGCTACGTCCAACAAACAAATTTCTAGGTCCTTCCTTTCTATTATCCAAAAAAATGAAGGGATACAACCTACAACACACCTGTTGTAACTTCTTATTCTTTATCTCACAGTATCCTCTCTCAGAATACAATATTCGCAATGATACATAGCCGAAATACAATTCCCTCATAAAAGAGGGTTTCCTTTTAGGGCAAAAAAACCCTAACATAACTTCTATCATCAGATCTGCAAGCTTATAATGAATGGTCCAAATTTACCATGAAATTACAATATACATTTACAAGGCAACTTTTTCCTTCAAGGGCTCACTTGCCCCCGAACCCCCCAGCCGAGGGGATGATCCCCTTAGTGTGGAGGGGTGTACAGTCTTCATGGGGTATAAACATGGCTGAAAACAAAGACCTCTGAATCAGGAAGATAAGCAGGCTCCACAACCAATAGGGAGACACCCTTTTCCATTCATGTCAAAGGGGGAGAGATAGAAACATTGATGAGGAGTGATGATCACAGGGAGATCATGAGCATGAGTGATTCCATGTCTAATTGTTTCCATCAATGTTGGTGTTCCCATCAATGCCAAAGGGGAAGATTGTTGGAAAGTTGGTTTGAACAATAGGTTGTCATTGATTTCAACCCTTGGAGAGTGATCTTGGAGATTTATGTCAACCCTTAGAGACTGATGTCAACCCTTGGATATTTCCATAAAATGTTGGATAATTGATCGACATTGATGGTGAGTTAATTGGGTGCATTTGAAGAAGCCTACATGTTGTCTCGGAGGTGTGGTGCATGGTTGATGCACATTTTGGTACAGGTGTTGGTGCACATTTGATGCATGGTTTGGTACAGGTGTTGGTACATGGTTGATGCACAATTTTTGATACAGGTTGTGGTGTTAGCATTGAAAGTCACACTTTGACTACTAAAGTGTAAGCTCATAAACATCAATGGGAAATGGAGTCATAAACATCCCACTCATCTAAGGCACAAAAGATGCTTAACAGAAAACAAGATTATATGTTGATAGGTGGAAGAAATGAAGAAGGAAAGCGTAAGATAGAATGTTCAGTAAATAGAGATCCTCTCAATTTAATGAATCAACAAATACTTGAATATAAAATGACTGATGGGAAAAATACAATAGATCCTCTGCTACTTAGGGATCCATAAATCATTAACAGCCTTTGATCCTCAAATCTGCAATATATTCAAATAAGAAGAAATATAGACAAAGGTTTACAATCTGAAATCACAGCTCTCATGAGTCTCCAATAGCAGTAATGCTTACAATCATAAAATGCCCACAGGCTTACAAATGAACACACATAGGAAACTGCCTATTCCTACTCTATCTAGCCTCTCTTGGCTCATCCCTCCCCTCTTCAAGAGATATGAAAATCCAACAAACTGTTGATTTTCAGGAATTTGTTGGAAGTCATTAATAAATTGTTTCCACCTCATGGATGAGGCCTTTGATGGATATAAATATTAGGTGCAGGTGTCCCTTGATATCTAACTGATCCTTGAGAATCCATTTTAACTCTCCTTGACATGTGGCAACCTCCCAACAAGATGAATATCAAAATCGTGACCGCTATAGGAAATTAGTACGCAGCGCCACTGTGTAGAGTACGCAGTGCCTACTTCTATATCCAATATCTCTAAAAAAAAAACACATTTTGAAAAATTGAGAGAGGTTTTTGTTATTTTGCATATTATGAACAAAAACCTCCTCCATTTTTCAAAAATACCTTCTCAATTATTCACAATCAAATTTTTGGGTTAATGACTCAAAACTGGTAAAATAACTCTGCACAATTCGTTTTCTGCTAGAATATTACACAACGCCTATAGGTAGCGACATTGTGCTGCGTATGTGTGTTGGTTTAGGTGGCCTTGTAAAAAAAGCACAGCTCCTTCAATATTGAACATGTGCAGAGTAATTAATGGTCTTTCATGATATCAAACCCCCTTTACTTAGATGCCTTGGCAGTGCAAAGAGGTAGTGTATTTTACCGCTGAGGGAGATGGTATTTGGAAAAACTTAAAACCCTGATAATTAAAATCTTAGAAGCCATTCACCAACTATTTTTTCATCTTGACACTTAACCTCACACTCTTTCTGTAGAAAGAGGATCTTCAATTGACACAACAAACTTCTTGTTCTTAACATTAATAGGCTTTTTCAGTGTAGTTGTACTACCTTTAAATGCGTGTTCTTGATACTTGGCACCTTAACCAATCTTTTGCTAACATAGGCTCCATGGGGGATAAAGTCCTCCCTATGAGGCTCTAAGAAATCTTTTATTTTTTGTGCCTTATCCTTTGGGCTTGTGGAGTCATGCTTTGCAACCTTTAACCTCTGCAATCTACTTTGATCTGTGACCTTCAGCTGAAACTAAATGAAAATGAAAACTGAAACTGACAAAAAATGATGAAAACGATGCTTGACCAACAATCTTATTGCACACACCTACTCTAATTACTGGGAAAATGAAGCTTTCAAGTTACATGAAACAACCAATGAAGCCATTTCATCATTTTTTCAACTGTTTGAAGCTTTGAAATGTGCATCCTTAAGCACCAGAGATAATTCTTACTTGAAGGCACATCAAAGAAACCTCTGGCAATACACTTTCCATTGAAGAAATCAATGAGCCTAGGCCCACTTTCTTCTTGCAGACAAGCTGCAAATGGATCCTGAAAAACATCAGCAATACTTGCCCCTACAACAATGCTTTGTGTAAAAAGGAAAAGTATCGCATTAGGTCCTTCGTCCACTGTTCTTGGTCGTTGTATGGCTTGTTGATTCTCTATTTCATCCTCAATGCATATGGCATTTTTCCACTCTTGTTCATGAGGTGTATTAGGAAAAAGGCTTAGTGATGCTTGTCTTTCTTTAATTTCAACCTTTCTCATCTAATCACATGGCAATTGATCTTAGCTATTTGATGAAACTGAGCTTATGTCTTCAAGAGGAATAAGGGGTTGATAGGGAAATTCATCACAATTAGAAGTTCTTGGGAAACTAAATTGTTCTATCTTATCTTCTGGTTGTGAGGGATATTCATCATAGCTTGGCTTGTGGTCCCAATTTCTCAGTTTTTCACCCTCTAAAATTAGATTATCATCTTTTTCTTCTTTTTCAGCAACAAAAATATGACACAAGGGTTGAAACAAGCTATTGTTGCTTTGATGGGAAGGGTACTTTTCTGATATAAGGTCTTCAATATATTGTTCATGGAAATCATCTTCATAATCATCATACAAAGGTGAAACAATGACCATTTGACTATTAATGGATGAGGGGATTAGTACAATAGCTGGGACAACTGGTTGTTCAAGGAAAACATCCTCATAGTCATCAAAACTTGGAAAATCATGGCACATTGGTTCATTAACAATAGGAGGGACTAGTAAGCTATGAATTCGGTCATGACAAGCTGCGACACTATGCTCATGATGAAATAAATCTGAATCTAAGATGACATCTTGACTTAAAGAATCAAGAAAAGGAGGAGATAAGGAAATGATGGATTGTCCATATTGATCTTTCTCTTGGGGACCTAGATTTTGACATGAATGATGCATTTGTTCTTCAAATTTAGGAAAAACATTATGAAACTCATCATCTAAGTCTTGCTCTCTATAATCATCCCCTTCACCATCACTACTAGAGGAATCACTTGCTGAATCTTGAACATATGATGCATACCCCTGACAACAATTCTCAAAAAGTCTTTCAGCTGGATAAATTTTCTTGCAATGAGAATAAAAAACATCATGAAACTCCTTCAAAGAGGAAATACTAGAAGTAGGGAGTGTTCTATACCATTGCCTCGCATTGCCTTCCAATGAATACATGAACATTTTTATCAATATATCTTCATGATGAATGTCAAGCTTCTGCATCAAAACATCAAATTCATTAACATGCTCAACATGGATTTCATTATTACCTTCATAAAGTCTGGGCAGCAGATCTTTCCATTCGTCAATTTGAGGCACAAGATGTGGATAACCATCTATGGTTGATAAATCGAGTGGGGCAAACCTCCTAGCCAGGATAGCCTTCGTTTCCATTTGATTTGCCTCATCCCCAGTGGAGTCACCGACAGATTCTGAACAATGGAGTTGCCATGGTGAATGTCCAGTCTTGAAGGTGTCGACCTCCAGTCACCATCTAAACCTGGAGATGTGCAGTGTCGTTCTTCCTAGGGAGATTTTCAATCTACTCAAATCCGTCCCTGACAACGGTGCCAAAAATGTTAGTACTGAAAGTCACACTTTGATTGCTAAAGTGTAAGCTCAACACCCATGAGAATGTAAAAGATAACTTTGGTTTTGAATAGGTGGATCAGCAAGATGGATAAAGAAGGAGAGAGGGCAACAAACTGCAAATCAGTAGGCTACACCAATGGGCAATGGAGTCACAAACATCCCACCCATCTAAGGCACAAAAGTTGCTTAACAGAAAACAATATTATATGTTGATAGGTGGAAGAAATGAAGAAGGAAAGCGTAATATAGAATGTTCAGTAAATAGAGATCCTCTCAATTTAATGAATCAACAAATACTTGAATATAAACAATGACTGGTGGGAAAAATACAGCAGATCCTCTGCTGCTTAGGGATCCATAAATCATTGACAACCCTTGATCCTCAAATCTGCAATATATTCAAATAAGAAGAAATATAGACAAAGGTTTACAATCTGAAATCACAGCTCTCATGATTCTTCTATAGCAGTAATGCTTACAATCATAAAATTCCCACAAGCTTACAAATGAACACACATAGGAAACTGCCTATTCCTACTCTCTCTAGCCTCTCTTGGCTCATCCCTCTCCTCTTCAAGAGATATCTCCTTCTTTAAATAGACAATAGCATAAAAATGAACTAAGGAGGTCAAATCTCATCTCCTCCATTGGATTCTAAACCTTGGAGATAGGTGGCAACAATCAAAGAGACAAAAATCCAACAAACTGCTGATTTTCAGGAATTTGTTGGAAGTCATTAATAAAATTTTTCCACCTCATGCATGAGGCCTTTGATGGAGATAAATATTAGGTGCAGGTGTCCCTTGATATCTAACTGATCCTTGAGAAACCATTCGAACTCTCCTTGGCATGTGGAAACCTCCCAGCAAGGAAAATATCAAAACCGTGACCGCTACAGGAAATTAGTACGCAGTGCCACTGTGCAGAGTACGCAGAGCCTACTTCTATATCAAATATCTCTCAAACCAAAACACATTTTGAAAAAATGAGAGAGGTTTTTTTTATTTGGCATGTTATGAACAAAAACCTCCTCCATTTTTCAAAAATACATTCTCAATTGTTCACAATCAAATTTTTAAGTTAATGACTCAAAACTAGTAAAATAACTCTGCACAATTCGTTTTTTGCCAGAATATTACGCAGCGCCTATAGGTAGTGCCACTTTGTTGCGTCTATGTGTCGGTTTAGGTATAATTGTAAAAATAATGCAGTGCCTTCAATATTGAACATGTGCAGAGTAATTAATGGCCTTTCATGATATCAAACCCCCTTTACTTAGATGCCTTGGCAGTGCAAAGAGGTAGTGTATTTTACCACTGAGGGAGCTGGTATTTGGAAAAACTTAAAACCCTGATAATTAAAATCTTAGAAGCCCTTCACCAACTATTTTTTCGTCTTGAAACTTAACCTCGCACTCTTTCTGGTAGAAAGAGGATCTTCAATTGACACAGTAGACTTCTTGTTCTTAGCATTAACAGGCTTTTTCAGTGTAGTTGTACTATCTTTAAATGCTTGTTCTTGATACTTGGCACCTTAACCAATATTGTGCTAACATGTGGTACACAGTTGATTCTTGGTATGGTACATGTTGATGGTTTGGTACATTCTTTGGTACATGGTTGAGACACATACCTTGTGATGGATTTTTGGTGATCTTGGTACATGCTTAGTAGAGGCATGTGTTGGTGATGTTGGACATCTAGTTGAGAGGTGTCCTTGGTGTATATCCATGTGCAAGGATTTGGTTGAGTATTAGTGATAGTGACAGGTTGGACAAGTTGACACTGACAGGTTAACAGGTTAAAGGTTGATGTGACAGTGACAGTGACAGTAGTAGTGACAGTGATAGTTGTAGTGACAGTGACAGTGGAAGTGAGTGTGGTAATGACAGTTGGTCTAAAATTATACTTCAGGGTGGTAGGATGAGGCAAGGAAAGGTGGTTGTAGCCTCCTTCTAGTTGGAGCCGAAGAATCAACGAGTTGGATCTTCCTTCAAGTTGGAGCCTAAGAACTAGGTGATTGGAATTGGAGAACCTAGTGGGTTGTAGAATCCTTTTGGTTGGAGCCATAGAATTCATGGAGTTGTAGTTTCCTTCATGTTTGAGCCCGTAAATAGGGGGTTGTAGCCTCCTTACAGTTGCAGCTGGAAAATTGGGAAATTGGTGCTTCCTATGAATGAATTCTTGATATATATATATATATATATATATATATATATATATATATATATAAGAAAGGAATATGTGGTTTTCTCCCATTTGGGTTTCCACATTGTGTATTTGATGTGATGTTTCTTATGACTATATGATCATGATATATTGAATGTAAACATATATGATACATTGATGAGAAGTTTTTGAACATTGTTGACAAAGTGAAAGAATAGATATTGTGGTTAAAAGTGGTATAAAGTGCCCATACTGATTCACCCCCCCGGCGCGCTCTCAGTATTCCAACATCCTATACTTCCCAAAGGTCTGGGCCATGGCATCCAACTGGTGGGATTCCTACCCCAATGAAGGCCCAAGTTGGGCTTGTTCCTCCAAAATTTCCATCAACAAGGTCCTGCAAAGACAGACGAGTACTCCCTCCAAGGATCTCAAGTTAAAGCATCATGGAAAGTAAAATCAATTTTAATATAAGATCCATCTAAGCATGTACAAAAAAAACAACCTCATCAAATTAAACAAGTGCTAAAAGACCCTATGCAATTTGTCAAGTTTAGGTATGGGAGGGTTGACAAAGTGACATGTTGGATTAATCAATCCTTAAGTCAAGGAGTGTTTCCTAGGTGGAAATCTATATTAGTCATATGGAGAAGATGAAGTCGATGGGGGTAATACTTTTTTGAATGGGGTTCATGACATACAAGGGTTCGTATTGTCTCATTTATGGGTGCCTTTGTAGAGGGTGTGTTGCACCTTCGTTTTCAATGCATCCTTTTTCCAAACCCAATTATTGTTATTAATTATTAACATGTTTCCAGGTTGAAGCCAAGGTGGGACTTATACCTAAGAACGAAAAAAAATTCCTACCTTGTCTCTACCCTAGTCACACTATGCTTCCCCAAGTTGAATACAATGTGTGGAATTTCTTCCTAAGCATGAAAAACATTTCCCACGCATGCTCTACCTTGGTTGGCAATTTTTTTTATATTGTTATTTTTCACAGGTCCCATTAGTTTCTTATGAGAGACATTTCATTTTCCTTCGGATCCCTAGGTGAGAATATAGAAGGTTTATAACTATATTTTATCTTTTTCTAGCTACAAACCTCTTGGCCTCCATCCCTTTCCTCCCATGAAATGAGGTACAATCCCTTCTTGGTTTAATACACCCAAAAATCCCAACAGACAAGGAGACAAAAAGGATGAAGTATGGAAAATGATAAGTATGATCAGGAATGGTACGATGACTCATTGAGGAGACATCCCAGTAGAAAAACCATCCCTAAGGGTGACCACTTACTAGAGCACAATGTCAACCACCAAGGTGAAACAGGGAAAAGAGAATAATTTCCAAGCAGATGTTCTATAATCAAAAGCATCTTTAAATGAAACATACTCAAATGCCTCAAATATTAAAGTGACACTTACCACAATACATGACTTGTACTCATGGAACAAGACCCATCGTCTTCTAGAAGTAAGTTGATGTGATTGATGCTTGTTGGGTATGTGTTATATTATTTTCATGACTAGTTTTAGTGTCTTCTACGTTGCGTCGAGAGTGCAGGGGGGGTTGAGGGGGGGGCATTAGGCCTCCCCTTTAGGGGTTTCATAGGGAGATATCCCAGCTGCGTGGGGGTTCTGGGGTAGCGCCCCCAAAAACAAAATCCTTGGGAAATGTGTTTCATTTTTGCCTCATTTTTTGTGTTGCCTTGATTTTCATGTCCATTAATGGGCGGTTTTTCGACACATGGTTTTTGTCAATGGTTTTCTATTTTTGGTTAAGGAATTAGGGTTGTTGAATAATCTAGGTCATTGGGTTAGGTTTTTGGATTTTGTTGGATCCTATATGTATTTTTTTTGTAAACAATGTATCACTATGAATTAATATAGAATATGTTGGTTTTCCCAGTTTGGGTTTCTAGGGGAAAAATATTTGTGTAATGTGTGTATTTTCCATTGTATATTTTATGTTATTTTATTGAAAATCTATTTGCAGTAAAATATTGTACAAGGTTAAAATCTACATTTGGCAACACCCCCGAGAAAAAAAAATCCTCGGGAAACATGTCGCATTTTTGCCTCATTTTTCGTGTCACCTTGATTTTTGTGTCCATTGTTGGGTGGTTTTTCGGCACACATTTGTTTCCAATGGTTTTCTATTTTCGGTTAAAGAATTAGGGTTTTTGATTAATCCGGGTCATTGGGTTAGTTTTTTGGATTCTCTTGGCTCCTATATGTATATTGTATTGTAAACAATGTATCACTATGAATGAATATAGAATATGTTGGTTTTCCTGGTTTGGGTTTCCCGAGGAAAAATCTTTGTGTAATGTGTGTATTTTCCATTGCATATTTTTTGTTCTTTTATTGAAAATATATTTGCAGTAAAATATTGTACAAGGTTAAAATCTACATTTGGTATCAGATATTTGTTGGCTTCAAGGGGATGCCTTTGTGGTCAAGGGTTTGGCTCGGGACTGTGATAAGCCTTGTTACCATGGGAGATTTATGGTATTGATTTTTTAGGTAAAAAGAAATGGTGAGAAGTTCAAAAATGGAGATTGAGAAGTTTAATGGGAAAATTTTTGATTTGTGAAAGCTCAAGATGGAAGATCTGTTGGTGGACAGAGATCAGTGGATCGCAGTGGATCCAGGTACTGTACCTACAGGAAATTCAACAGATGATTGGATAAAGTTGGATTGGAAGGGGAAGAGCACAATATGACTATGTCTCTTAGATTCAGTATTACTGAATGTGTTAGAGGAAGCTACAACCAAATATTTATGGGATAAGTTGGGGAAGTTGTATCATTCTAAGTCCCTAGTAAATAAACTATTCCTGAGAAATAAGTTGTATAACCTGAGGATGAAAGATGGAGACTTGGTGGAAGATCATTTGAACACATTCAATACTGTGGTAAGTCAGTTAGTATATGTTGAGATTAAAATTTTAGATGAAGATAAGTGTATCAGTTTAATGTCCTTTTTACCAGACTTGTGGGATAGTCTGGTTGTGGCCATAGGTAGTAATACAACTTCCTTGAAGTTTGATGAAGTGGTCTCATCCTTGTTGTAGAAGGATATGAGACAGAAGAACATGGAAGGACACATCATAAATACATTATTTTCAAGAGGACGCTCCCAGGAAAGAAATAGATCTAAGTCCTTAAGTGGGAGATCTAAGTCTAAGGGAAGATATAAGTCTCCCGAAAAATTTGTAAAGGTATGTTGGAGATGTGGAAAAGAATGGAACTACAATAAGAAATGTAAATCCAAAGTTGAGAAAAAGAAGGGATCTGAAGAATCTCCTTCTACAAAAGAAAAGAACTCCAAGGAAGAAGGAGGGGATGTATACTTGGCTTACTTAAGCACACATGAAGATCATGAGGCATGGTTGGTTGAATCAGGTGCATCATTTCATATGAATCCCCATAGGGAGTGGTTTTATGAATATGAAAGGTATGATGGAGGTAATGTTTTCCTAGGTGATGACTTTACAACCAGAATCATAGGTCGAGGAAAATTAAAATTGAGGCTCATAGATGGAAGGATTAGAAAACTACATGATGTTCTTCACATCCCAAGATTGGATAGAAATTTGATTTATGTAAGAAAAATGGACAATGCAGAGGTAAAAACAATATTTGAAAAGGAATCCTAGAAGATGGTTCGAGGAGAAATGGTGTTGTTGAAGGGAGTTCGGTTTGGAACTCTGTATATGCTGCAAGGAAGAACTATTAGTGATGGGTGTAATAGTTCCATTGTTCTTGATATTGGAGTTGAAGCATAAATAAATCCTACAATCTCTGTAGAAAAGGTTATGTTGTGGTATCAAAGACTGGGGCATATCATAGAGAAGGGTCTTCGACTACTACATGGTAAAGCTATGGTTGAATTTATGTCTAACTTCTCTCTGGATTTTGATTTCTGTGAATATTATGTATATGGGAAGTAGAATCGGGTAATATT
>ML799617.1:84389-100449 GCA_009831015.1 Picea engelmannii
CTTCATACCTTCACTTACCATATCAACAACATTTTTATCAGTCAATTTCATCATTGTTTTCGTGTACCCTTCTGTAGCCCAATGCAACATTTCCTCAAAAGAAATATCTTTAAGCCAATCCACTGCCTCACTTATGTCTTTAGCAATGCCCATACCTTCAACATCCTTCTTGTTGCTTTCATGAAACAATGATGCATGCATAATAGAATTTTGACTATGACCTTGACAAGGAAATTATTCCTTCACTCTATCCTTGGAATATTTCCAATCTTCTCAACCTGCATTCACACACCAATTAACATATTTAACATCATAAAATTATGTTGTTGCCATCCTTGGCATGGTTTTTCCTGGGTTTTTTACTAAAGTTTTATTGTCTCTATCTCCTTGAGACAATGATACCATCACATCATTCTTTAGTGCTTGACCACTTGCAAACACACTTTCTTGCAATTTCTTGCAGTTCTCCATCCAATAAATGGAGTTACCAATACCATCATTGAGCATCAATCTCTTCTCGGGTTCACACCAGTGAACTTCCTCATCTTCATCCATTTCCTCAATAACATCCATGTCTTGTGTTGTTGTAATTATTTCAAAAAGCATATGTCCACCTTATCCAAAATGCATGATAGTCTCATCTAGCTGTCCAATTTCTTCCCCTGCAGTCACAAACAATGGATTATCATAAAAATAAAATTTATGAGGTATCATATCCTCATCCAAACCCTCTGCCAGCATATCATCATTATGTTGATATGAACTACTCAAAGAGTCCATGAGACTTTCTACAAGCCTCCCCTGTCCTTCATATCCTTCTCTAAGGATATCTCCTTCTTCAGGTTCACAATAAACAATCTGCAGGTTAAACTCAGTTGCTTTGATTTTTTCTCTCAACCTTGCAACCATCCTTTGTCTTAGCTTCACCTGTAGTGAATGTTATTTCACCTCCTTCCTTATTATAGTCCAACCTTTCCTTTGGTCTTCTATTTTTCCCTCTAGAAGCATTATCATAGCATCTAAATTTTCTTTTATCTCTGCAAATTCCTTGTCAAACACCTTTTGAATCATCCCTTGAATACCATTTTCCTTAGTATCCTTATTGTGACTTCCTTCATGAGTATCAGTAGTCATATTCCTCTCCTTATTTTGTGGACTCTCCTTGCCCACTTGTGAGCTGCAACAATTCTCCTTCATCTCTATGTAACAAGTCTCCTCTTGTTACCAATGCCAAGTCATCTTGTTGGCATTCTATTGGTTCTCTACAATAGAACCCCTCTTTTGAGCACTCCTTATCTTCAGCTTCCTAAGTTATCTATTGTTTCATATTCAATTGCTCATTGTCCTTTCCTTTGAGAACTTATGTTGTTCTCTCTCAGCAACCTACTTTGTTGACTTCTGCCACATGCTTTACTCTGCTTCAGTCTTCATCCTCCTACATCTTCCCTGTTGTACCATGTTGCTAAGACCTGCACTAAAAATACACGTTAGACCAATTTAACTTATCAATATTTTACCTATGAGATATTTTCCATGATCTCCTTCCTCCTTTTGGCTTGAAACTTATCATATTTCTAATCTTCCCATTCTGTCTCTGTAATTTTGTAATTCCTATGTAAGGAACTCAACCTCTACAATATCACTTTCTCTCTTAGAACACAATTGTTCTTTTATCACAGCCCTTAAGGGTTCACTATTATCAGTTCCTTCAACTTGTTTTAACCTTGAACAACTCAAACCAGAGTTAAAATTAAAACACACCATCAGTGTTCAATATCTCTACATGATCTTGTTCCATTATTCATCTACACTTGAATGGACAATTTCCATTTAACCATGCCTCTGTCTGTCGAATTTAAAGTATGATCCTATCTCCCTTTCTTTGCAATATCTCTGTCAATTTTTCACAAAGCACACTTGCTTTGTCCTCCTTGATATGTCAAACTTTACTATCTGATATCATTTTCCTCCCAAGGATCTTTTACTCTCTCTGATACCACTTGATGCAAGACCTCTCATCCTAATACCCTTTTATTGCAGTGTTTTTCTATAACCGCATTTCAAACCCTGAAATAGGGTGCCAAGGATCATCATCTCCTTTAATTTGATCACTAACAGGATCGAATTTATCCTTCTGTCACAATTTCATTCGCTTCAGCTCCGATTTCTCCCCTTTAACAATCCTTGCACATGACCACGAGTATGACCGTGATCAATTCCCTGTGTAGCGAGGCACTATTCCCTTAGCACCTTTACTAACGTGACCAACAATGTAACCTTAGGCTCTGTCTTATGCTCCTTCCCTGTAATATTCGATCACATTGAATACAGATCTATCTCTCTTCCCAAATCGATGGTCCAAGTGCATTGTAGAGCCATATGTTTCTCACTAGTTAATTTCATCTCTGATCTCCGCAATGGGAGTTGGTCGTTGGTTGTGGGGTCAAAGTCCATCATTGATATGTTGATCTATCGAAATCAACGTTCATGTTGGATTGCGGAATATGAAATGTCCTGGCCATTAATATTCCATTGGACTTCCGCAATCGCTCCCATCCATTGATCTGTCTTCAGCAAGATCCGACAGACACGAATTAATCAGTCGTTGACCCGACGGTCCTCCTCTCTACCTCTGGATATGACGATTGATGTTCATTGATTATCGAGTTACTCCTTTCCTCATGATCGGACGGTTATCATTCA
The DNA here is from genome assembly GCA_009831015.1 of Picea engelmannii. Classification (NCBI taxonomy): domain Eukaryota; kingdom Viridiplantae; phylum Streptophyta; class Pinopsida; order Pinales; family Pinaceae; genus Picea; species Picea engelmannii. The sequence continues at coordinate 87,093 of ML799617.1, forward strand.
CTAGCAGAGTGATCGGATGATAGTTGTAGCTTGTTCCTCCAAAGCTGACTCCATCCTTCGACAATCATGATTTTTTCTTTCTGCAAATCGATGTTTCCTATAGCTTCTTCCTCCATGCCTTTGTGGGTTGTCTTAACTTCAATGGCTACCTGATTACGAATGTACTAGTGTCATCAATCCTTTACATTTATTGATGATCACTAGAAAACCTTTATTATTGGTTTAATTTACAGGTTGCGCCAAGAAATTTCCTGAGAGGGTTTCTCCTTAAATGTAATCGATTCTTCATCCTGCAATTACACACAACATTCATACACAAGTTCCTCAAATATGATATAGAGATACATTAATTCTCACAGAGACATACAATGTGCAGATATTCTCTAAACCGAGACTTTGCATTCATCAAATGTACACTTATTGTACATAAAATTGCATAGGCTCACAAGCCCTCCTTTTTCTGGATTAAATCAACGGACTACAACCCTCACTCTATTCACCTGATTAACATTCAATTGGCCACCCTCTCAATGCCTCTAGTCTTACAATATTTGTACAAAAGGATTTTGCAACCATTCTTGGTTCAGACCCACAATCCACTCAACAATATCCTAAGAATCTTCTAGATCCGCAAAATCATCAACCAAATCCTAAGTCTAGGACTCACAATCCCTATGAGATCTAATATCTCCTAAGATCTCTCAATTCTCATGTTCTCATACATTCGAGAAAAATTACAATTCAATCCTCACACACATTACACTCCAAATTCTCAAAGACGTGGGAAATTACATTTAATCATGCTTATGGAACCTAAATGAAAGACCCCCTAGATCTCTGCCAAATGTACAAAATATGGAAGGAAGGATGCTCTTGCTTCAATATATCTTGTAACAAGCCAAGTGGTTGATAATTTCCTTGAACATATTCAAACTCGACACAATACAAATATAGATGTTCTCCATTGTTGTATTGTTTGTCTTTAAAAAACCAAGAATATTCTAGTTTGTTTTCATCTTCCACGTATTTTCACTCTCTAACATTCTTCATTTCCCTTGATAGCTCGGGTGTTGGACCTTGAACAACTGTGTTATCAATTTGTTGCCTAGCATTCATGCAGGTCCCAATTGCAATTTTAGATTTCATTATTGTAGGTCGTGATCCAAATAAATTCACAAATATTGTTTTCCTTCCATTTTTCATATACGAAAAATTTTAAAAATAAATTACGTTCATGGACCATAAGAATTAAACTTAAAAAAATAAAAATAAAAAATTTAAAAATTATTTGATCCGCGGGGTTACTAGGGAGATGTCGAGACCAAGTCTTGTCCTACGGTCTCATGTGGAGGGGCATCCCTCCCACTAACCACCATGGGACAAAACTATAAAAAAAAATATTAAAAAAAAATAAAAACTGTAAAAAGTTTATAAAAAATATACCAAAATTTGTTTTTTTTCTTCGAAAAATCCTAAGAATTTTGTTAAAAATTCTTTGAAAAAAGTCTAAATTTTTTTAAAAGTTGTGATTTCTTTAGAAAAAATCTAAAAACATATAGGGTTTTTTATAATTTTGGCATGAAAAAATCTCGTGTAATTCAAAGATAATCTTAAAAAAAAATTGATAACTGGTAAAAAATTTAAAAATAACTAACCTCTGAAATGATAGATTCTCCTCAAATGTCTTCTCAATGTTTCTCCCTTGTAGATTGTTCCAATCTATTTAAGTAATGTTTCTCAATATTTAACGCATTGTAAAAAGACAAAACAAGATTGTTTATATATAACAAAGATGATATAAATTGTTGTTAAGTGTAATGAATATGAGAGAAATAAAAAAGAAGAAGATTGTGTATATATATACCTAATATTATATGGATCATTGATAAGTTTAATGAATGTGGGATAAATAAACAAACATGAAAAATATTGTAATTAACAAATAAATAATGAATTAATAAAGTAAAAGTTATTTTTAATTTTGAAGGGAAAATATTAGAGGGAAAAAATTGGGGGTGGGGGGGGAATTTTGGAGGGAAAACTTTGAAAGGAAAATTTTGGAGAGAATATTTTTAGGGAGAATTTTAGAGGAAAAACTTCATTCTGCAAGTTATAAGACTGACATTGGGAGGGTGAGAATTTGTATCATTCTATGTTCTTAGTGGGAAGTGATGACTTCATCAAATAAAGAAGACTTCATTTCCAAGACATCAACAAATTGTTCGCATGCCTCTTCTTTTGGGACTAGAAAATGTGATTGAAATACTTGTAATGTAAATGAGGCATCATATTTTTCACCCAGTCAGAAGTCTGATCATAGTACAAGCAATGTTATTCAACATGTCATCAGAAAAGTCTTAAATCAAAGGAATTTGAAGGCATCAATGATAAAGAGGAGGAATATGATGGTGATAAATATGTCCAGTAGTTTAATAATATTGAAAATAATCAAAATGTAGGTCGAAGCAGAGACTTTGATCAAATTTTAAATGATTGGGATGTTAATTTTCCTCCAAGTGAGGATTTTCAAGGTATTGATGAAAATTTTCCTCCATGTGAAGGTTTCCAAGGCACTAATGAGGATGATGAAGAATTCCCCTCAAGTGGGGATTTTAATGCCAACGGTAGACACTCTTTCCTGAGTGGGGAATTTAAAAACATCAATGTTGGTGATGAGGATTTTCCTCCAAGTGAGGATTTTCAAGGTATTGATAAGGATGATAAAGATTTTCCTCCAAGTGAGGATTTTCAAGGCACTAATGAGGATGATGAATAATTTCCCTCAAGTGGAGATTTTAAAAGTAGTGAAGATGATTATGCCAATGGTGGAAACTTTTTCCCAAGTAATGAATTTAAAGACAACAATGTTGATGATGATGATTTTCCTCTGAGTGGGGATTTTTAAGGTATTGATGAGAATGACGAATATTTTCCTCCAAGTGAGGATTTTAAAGGCACTAACAAAGATGATGAAGAATTTCCCTCAAGTGGGGATTTTAAAAGTAGTGAATATGATTATGCCAATGGTGGACACTCTTTCCTGAGTAGGGAATTTAAAGGAAGCAATGTTGATGATGATGTTTTTTCTCCAAGTGAGGATTTCCAAGGTACTGATGAATATTTTCCTCCAACTGAATATTTTCAAGGCATTAAGGAGGATGATGAATAATTCCCCTCAAGTGGGGATTTTAAAAGTAGTGAAAATGATTATGCCATTGGTGGACACTCTTTCCCGAGTAGGGAATTTAAAGGTAACAATGTTGATGATGGTTTTCCTCCAAGTGAGGATTTTCAAGGTACCGATAACGATCGTGAAAATTTTCGTACAAGTGAGAATTTCCAAGCCACTAATGAGGATGATGAATAATTTCCCTCAAGTGGGGATTTTAAAAGTAGTGAAGATGATTATGTCAATGGTGGACAATTTTTTCCAAGTGGGCAATTTAATGGCACCAATGGTGATGATGATGTTTTTTTCTCCAAGCGAATATTTTAGAGGCACTGATAATGGTGTTATTGATGATGAAGACATTCTTGTTAGAGAAAATTTTAATGGCATTGATAATCTTAAGGGTGATGATGATTTTCCTTCAAGTGAATATTTCCATAGAAGATTCAATGACATTGGTGAGGATGGTAATTATTTTTCTAGCAAGTTTGATATTCCTCAACTATCAATGAGATTATCAATGAATATGATGATAGACATAGGAATGAATATCATGTTCTCAATCATTTAGTTGCAACAAATCAAGGTGAACAACATTCTCTTGTTCGGTCTCCTGACAATGTTTTGTATGATATTCCTTCTAGTGATGAGGAAATTCCTTCTGGTGAGGATGATGAAATAGTGGAGACATGAAAAGAAACATTGTGTCTAGGACCAAGAATAGACATTTTTATACCAATCCAAATCATTCTAATTATACAAGGTCTAGGAAAGAATTTCTCACTAAATCAGTTTCCATAAGTGATTTGATTTCAAGTGAATGTTGTCAAAAGAATTGTTTGAAAAGCATGGACTACATGTATGTCTTCAATAAAATGAAGACATATTTGTCAATAAATAAGAGCATGAAAATTTCATATTTAATGGGGTGCATGATATCCACCAAGACAGGATATGATTATTGCAACAGTAATATTTTATTTTGCAGAAAGGCTTTCAAAAAAATGCACTCAATTGGTAATATTCGTCTATCAAGAATCCAAACAAAGTTGGAAAAAGATCCTTCATTTTATTCAAAAGTTCATCATGGACGAGAGAGTGGGCCATTAACAAACACTACATTGTCTTAGATGTGTGACTTATTTTCCAAACATGGAGAGTGTATCCCAGATAGAAACATAATACATATTCCAGATAATTTCTCAAGGAGATAAATCTACAACTTATACAAAGAATATGTTGAAGGTGTTGAAGGAAATGTTAATTTTATTACATATGCATATTTTACAAGAATATGGAAAAAACAATTCAACAATGTATATATTCCTAAGAAGTCAATGATGGGGATTTACAGTATATGTGTTACTCTTGAATCAAGAAGATAAAAATCTGAAGGGGCAGAAAGAGGTATGTATTTACTATTTTGTTTTTTTTAATTGGATAGTTATCAACTATAAAAATATATTATCAGTATTTTCATTTTATGTCATGTGCAGATTCCATAGTCAAAACACTTCAAGAACATCGGAATCAACAATCAAGTGAAAGGAAAAAGTTGTACAAACATAGGAAGAAGAGTTATGATGCTCCAAACAAATATTTAGGTATGATAATTGATGGCATGGACCAGAAGAAAACACTTCTACCACATTTTGTCTATACACCAAAAAATTTACAAGATAATTTCATTCAGTTTCACTTGGTTGGTACTATGATTTTTAATGAAAAAATTGTGCCAAGGGTTTACTTCACAGCTCCGAATATTCATAATGATGCAAATATTACCGTCACCATAATTCATCATGTGTTCACTCACTAGTCTAGCAATCTTCCTCAAGTTCTATATCTATAGTTAGACAACATTAGTCGTGGAAAAAAAAAACAAATTGTGTTTAGATATCTAAGCATGCTTGTTCAATTCAAAATCTTTCAAAAGGTGAAAGTTGGTTTCCTTCTTGTTGGACACACTCATGATCATATTGATCAAATGTTCAGTTATTTTTCAGTAACATTGAAGAGGAAAAATGTTGGAATTCTATTATCATTAATTGAATGTATTAAGAAATTATACATTCCAGAACCTGTTTTTCACATATTAGAAGAAAATGTTGACATGCAAAGATTTATTCAAGAATCGCATGGTGAAGAAAATGTAGTGAGCAGCTTAATGACATTAGCTTCCAACATCATTTTTTTTCCAAAAAATTGATGGTAAAACACTTATATGGGGAAAGAAGTATTCAACTACTTCAGAATGGGGGTCTTCATTAGGTTTTGCACTTTTTAAGTTCATTCCAGATCTTCTAATATTTGCATCATAATTATTTTTATTACAATCAGTTGTTAAAATCCATAATGCATGGAGGCGTAATAGAAATGTAGATTATTCTAAATGCCTGAAAAAATAAAATAAAAATCCATTAAAGATACATATGAGTACTTTGATGTTGTTGATTATGTTTGGTGGGAGTCCTTTTTCAATGGTTAAATTGACATAATTTCAAGCTCAACAAATAAAAATACATTTTTGAAGACTCCATTTCATTGGCCACAAAATATGTCAAATGAATCCGAAGAAAGAAACAATATTGAACAACAAAAATATCAAGGTGTTATTGAGTTTTCACAAGCAGAGGAAATAGAAATGTTTATTGGTTCTCTGATGTAGGAGCATCTCAAGCGAGCCAGCGTGGAGATAAAAAGAAAGTTGGAAAAGCACCCAGTGCAAATTTTGAAAATGTCTTGAAACATTAATGAAGTCATCAAGTGGAGGAACACTTGTATAATGTAAAAGGACCTTGAGTGATTCGCTCTCGTCCATAGTAGATAGAAGACATTTATAGTAGTTAATGAAGGTAGGTAGAATTGAATTTCTAGATTAGACAGTTTAGAATGAAAGAGAGAAACAGGATATAAACACCCTCATTGTGTATTGTAAGGGGATGTTTCCCATTGAGAGCAAGAGCATAGAAGAGAAGAAGCAAAGATTTGTGTAGACGAATTCCATGTACATAAGTTCTGGATTAATACAAAAACGCTTTGATTCAGACTCATGGTGTTCAATTATTATCTGTGTATACATTTTAAATGTTATGCTCATGAATGCTTTACTCTTTCTATCATGCAATTGTTTTTATGCTATGTATGAATGATTTTTTGTTGAATGTTTGAAATTTGAGAGGAAGAATAAGAAATGAGTTTCAATTGTTTCTCTGTCTGAGTGAGTAAAATTCCTGCAAGGAGTGCAGTGGATTTTGTCCGCAAGGAGTGTGTTGACAGAAGTCAGAGTTCATCTCTGAAAACTCAGGAGAGATAACAATTTCTCTCATTTTCACAGAAGTGCGAGTTGAGCACAGGAGCCATGCAAGGTGTGCACAGGCTAAGTAGAGTTTCGGGTTTTGTAACCTGAATGATTTGTTGAGAGATTGTTGTTGTAGGTGTGCATAGAGTCGAAGGGGGTTCAACACTTGGAAGTGTTTGAAGGTCTGCCACAAGGAGTGTGAGTAGGGGTTTTCTAAAAAACTCAAATTCGTGGAAAAGATCAGAAGGTTTTGAACCTTTGAAGGGGTCGAAGGGAGGCAAGAAGCCAAGTATCTTGAAAAAAGACTGAAAAGGAGGACAGCGACGACGTTCTACAGGAGGACAAGTTCCACGGAGAGAGATACTTTGTTTAGTTTGTGCAGAAGTTCTCAAGGGAAGAGACAGACAGTTGGAATTCTTCGTGGGGAATTCGCGAAGTCCTGTGAGCCATCAGATCTCACGAAGGAGCAGGGGAGTTACAGCGAGTGTTTTCGAGGGGTTCAAGCTCAGGAAAAGTAGAGCCATAGATTCAAGCCAATAGGAGTTGTTGGATTTACCCGTGGATTTCTATTTCGGGGTTTCGTGAGTTGAAGTCCCGAAATCTTTACATCAGGACTCACGAAATCACGAAGTGCGAAGTCCTGAAGGGCCGAAAGGAGCGTGTGGGCCATAGGAATCGACAGGGTGGACAGGTGGCACACTATCGACAAAGAAGTAAATTTTGTTGACCATTTCGTGGTTTCGTGGGGTGAAGTCCCGAAATCTTCGCATCAGGATTTGCAAAATCGCGAAGTCCGAAATCCCGATGGAATGAAGAGTTGTTGAAAAGTCAACCTTGTGAGCACATCGAAGTTTCAGAAATTCAGGTTTTGGGGGTCTAAGAAACAAGGCGCTTGACCACCGGATTCGCGAAATCATAAAGTCCAATCTCCCGAAGTGTAAGGAGGGAATTACTCAAGGTTGTTTGTGGGTGCAGATTTTCCGAAAGAGAAATAGAAGAGCAAATTGTTGAGAGCTCTTCGGGCTAGTGGAAGAGGAAAGATCCTGTGTGTGTGGACTTCCGACCTGCGGGTTGGAAGGGGCTACGCCAGGTTTGGTATCAAAGTGCAAAAAGGTTTCTTTGCTTTCTATAGCATGAAAAATGAGAATTCACCATGCTGCCAAGAAGAAGGGACAGGCAAACACCCGATCCGCCAAAGGACATGGAAATGTCGAGAAGAAGGGGTAGGCAGATGCTTGATCCAGCCATAGAAAGAGAAATGTGTGACTTACACACCAGACTTGGAGACATGGAGACAGCACAAAGACGCACAGCCGGTGCTGGGGATGTTAGTGATTCCGAAAGCAAAAATGAAGCTAGACATGATGAAGAAGAAGTCACAGCAGAAGATGCAGTAAATGAATGCTTGCTTAGAGTTGTTGCAAGAATGAGTGCAAGAGCCAAGATGGACATTCCAGTTTATGAGGAAAATCTGGATGTAGAGGAGCTTCTAGATAGGATTAGAGCTCTGGACACATACTTTGACTATGAAGATGTCGAAGAGGACAAGAAGTTCAAACATGTTGTCACGAGATTAAAGGGACATGCAGCATTGTGGTGGGATGAGCTACAAACTGACAGACGCTGCAAAGGCAAGCAGAAAATCAAAAATTGGGACAGGATGATCACGAAGATAAAGGCGAAATTCATTCCCAAGGATTACTGTTTAAAGGTAATCAACTTTGTATTCCAAAATGCTCCATGAGGGAGAATTTGTTGAAGGAGAAACACAGTGGAGAATTGGCCGGGCATTTCGGTCACGACAAGACGTTCGCAAAGTTGAATGAGTCATATTTTTGGCTGGGAATGCGAGCAGAAGTTAAAAGATTCATAGACAGATGAAGAATTTGCTAGCATTCGAAGGATTTTATCAACCACTGCCCATACCTGAGAGGTCATGAGATGCAGTCAGTATGGACTTCATATTGGGGTTGCCAAGAACACAAAGAGGTTTTGACTCAATCTTTGTGGTGGTGGATAGATTTTCTAAGATGGCACATTCCATTCCATGTCAGAAAACCAGTGACACAACTCACATTGCGAACCTGTTTTTCAAAGAAGTCATTTGACTTCATGGCTTACCAAGAAACATAGTTTTGGATCGAGACACTAAGTTCGTAGGACACTTCTGGAGGACCTTATGGAAGAAGATGGGAACTAACTTATCGTTCAGTTCGGCTTATCATCCTCAGACAGATGGACAGACATAAGTAGTAAACAGAAGTCTGGGAGACTTGCTGAGAAGCTTGGTGACAGAACACCATAGCCAGTGGGACAACATATTACCACATGCGAAGTTTTCTTATAATGACTCAATTAACAGAAGCACGGGGCAGAGTCTATTTCAGATTGTCTATGGCATGCAGCCGAGAGGAATTTCTGAGCTGAGAGATTCAGAACAGACTACGACTAGGAGCGCTAGTGCAGAAGATTTCGCAGAGGCGATGAAGGAACTTCACTGCCAGGTGAAGGAACGATTGCAAAGTTCGAACCAGGAATATAAGCGGAGAGCGGATCAGCAGAGAAGACAACTTCAATTTGAAGTTGGCGATTTGATCCTCGCACATTTGAGGAAGGAAAGGTTCCCGAGAGGAACATATAATAAACTTAAAATGAAGAAAATCGGACCATGCAAGGTCTTGAAGAAATTTGGGGCAAATGCTTACGAGATTGAATTACCCGATGGGATCGGAATTTCTTCGATATTCAATATCTCAAATTTATACCCATATAAAGTTGAGGAAACAAGAACGGGAAATGAACAGCCAGAGGTCCAGTGGACAAAGCAGATGCCAGTTGCAGAGAAGCCGCAGATGGAGTGCATACTGGACAAAAGAATCAGCAAGAAGACCAGGCGAAAGAAATATTTTGAGTATTCGGTCAAATGGTAGGAACATCCCGTTGAAGATGCCAGCTGGGAGAACGAAGCAGAGATCCAGAAGCATGGACAGATTGTACGCAAGCTCATGGACTAGAGCCCATGAAAATTTTCAAGCAAGGGAGTATGATGCAGGAGCATCTCAAGTGAGTCAGTGCAGAGATAAAAAGACAGCTGGAAAAGCACCCAGTGCAAATTTTGAAAATGTCTTGAAACATTAATGAAGTCATCAAGTGGAGGCACACTTGTATAATGTAAAAGGACCTTGGGCGATTCGCTCTCGTCCATAGTAGATAGAAGGCATTTATAGTAATTAATGAAGGTAGGTAGAATTGAATTCCTAGATTAAACAGTTTAGAATGAAAGAGGGAAATGGGATATAGACACCCTCATTGTGTATTATAAGGGGATGATGCCCATTGAGAGCAAGAGCATAGAAGAGAAGAAGCAAAGAGTTGTGTGGATGAATTCCATGTACAGAAGTTCTGGATTAATACAAAAAAGCTTTGATTCAGACTCATGGTGTTCAATTATTCTCTGTGTATGCATTTTAAATGTTATGCTCATGAATGCTTTACTCTTTCTATCATGCAATTGTTTTTATGTTATGTATGAATGATTTCTTGTTGAATGTTTGAAATCTGAGAGGAAGAGTAAGAAACGAGTTTCAATTGTTTCTATGTCTGAGTGAGTAAAATTCCTGCAAGGAGTGCAGTGGAGTTTGTCCACAAGGAGTGTGTTGACAGAAGTCAGAGTTCATCTCTGAAAACTCAGGAGAGATAACAATTGCTCTCATTTTCACAGAAGTGCGAGTTGAGCACAGGAGCCATGCAAGGTGTGCGCAGGCTGAGTAGAGTTTCAGGTTTTGTAACCTGAATGATTTGTTGAGAGATTGTTGTTGTAGGTGTGTGCAGAGTCGAAGGGGGTTCAACACTTGGAAGTGTTTGAAGGTCTGTCGCAAGAAGTGCGAGAAGGGGTTTTCTAAAAGACTCGAAGTCGTGGAAAAGCTTAGAAGGTTTTGAACCTTCGAAGGGGTCAAAGGGAGGTAAGAAGCCAAGTATCTTGAAAAAAGACTGAAAAGGAGGACAACGATGTCGTGCTGCAGGAGGACAAGTTCCACGGAGAGAGATACTTTGTTTAGTTTGTGCAGAAGTTCTCAAGGGAAGAGACGGACGGTTGGAATTCTCCGTGAGGAATTCGCGAAGTCCTGTGAGCCGTCAGATCTCATGGACGAGTAGGGGAGTTACGGCGAGTGTCTTCGAGGGGTTCAAGCTCAGGAGAAGTAGAGCCATAGATTCAAGCCAACAACAGTCGTTGGATTTACCCGTGCATTTCTATTTCAAGGTTTTGTGAGTTGAAGTCCCGAAATCTTTACATCAGAACTTGCGAAATCACGAAGTGCGAAGTCCCAAAGGGCCGAAAGGAGCATGTGGGCCATAGGAATCAGCAGTGCGGACAGGTGGTGCACTATCGACAAAGAAGTAAATTTCGTTGACCATTTCGGGGTTTCGTGGGGTGAAGTCCCGAAATCTTCACATTAGGATTCGTGAAATCGCGAAGTCCGAAATCCCGATGGAATGAAGAGTTGTTGAAAAGTCAACCTTGAGAGCGCATCGAAGTTTCGGAAATTTGGGTTTTGGAGGTCTAAGAAACAAGGCGCTTGACCACCGGATTCGCGAAATCACGAAGTTCGATCTCCCGAAGTGTAAGGAGGGAATTACTCAAGGTTGTTTGTGGGTGCAGATATTCTGAAAGGGAAATAGAAGAGCAAATTGTTGAGAGCTCTTCGGGCCAGTGGAAGAGGAAAGATCCTATGTGCGTGGACTTCCGACCTGCAGGTTGGGAAGGGGCTGCGCCATTCTCGAAGATCACGTGCACAACGTGAAGCCATGGAAGACCTTTACAAGGGTTCAGTACATGATATTAAGAAGAGTAGCATGATTGCAGTCTTAGCAACTAAAGATCCACATGGTTATCCATTATGGATTTCAAAGGTTATAAATATTGACAAAGAAAATGAAGATGTTATAGCAATTGAAGTGCATTTGTATGCAACAAGTACACACACATTCAATGGTGTGTACAAGCAAGAGATGTTAGTTGAGAAACATGTCAGTAGAAAGAGAAAAATAAAAGGTCAAAATACAACTTGTCGTCACACTGGCCTTTTAAAATTAAAGGATGTTGACATACTTGTTTATGAATTCAATTTGACAAAGAGAGGAACTCTTCGCTCCAGGACAATAGATATTATCAAGAGGTTGTTTCCACAAGAAATAACTGCAAGATGGGAATCTGTTGAACCTAGTCATAGATCTAAAAGGCTTTTGACATATAAAATGTTGGACATGCATGTAGACTCAGATGGTGCATTCATCGACAATAGAGAAGAGTATGGATCATCTACATCTTCATCCAATCATTCATCTGGAGACAATGTAGACTCTGATGGTATTTCAGAATCCATAAGTCAATCTGAATAAGTGTATGAAACATTTTGTGCATTTTTTATCCATGTGATGTTTGTATGGTAACCATAAATGAGCATTTAACTTACATATGATCATACATGAAGTTATGAATCATTTCTACGTTTTATGAATTATATGTTTTTATTATGGAGAATATAATAAAATTTCTTAGCTCATATGTTTTGAATATGGACAATGTAACAATACTTTTAAGAAATAATTTATGTTTCATTCAATGTAATTTGTATTTATTTTTTAATTAAAAGTAAACAAATATATATTAAAAAGTGATGTTAAAGTATAGGGTGATATTTTCATGGCATTATGTATTATCTTGTGCTTGGAGTGATAAACTAAAATTTAAAAAGTAAGCATTTAAGGGTTGACTTTATGATTTTGAGTAGTGATTATTTCTTTTACCACTTTAAAAAATGTGTCAATTTAATACACCAATTTTAGCATGGATGCTACTGGTAACAATGCTTTTCAATTTGATGGTTGATTTTGAGGTTTTTGTTTTAATGGTGCCAACTATTAAAAATAAGATTTCAAATTATGTATAATTTTAACGTTTAGAAAAAAGCATTTTGTTTTAGGTACCATCATTTTTTTTATTTAGGTGTTGATTTTAAGGCTTTCTTGAGTAACTATATGAGTTTTGAAGGCCATGCTTAAAAAATGTTGTAATTTTGACCCGGTTAGAAAAAAAAAAAGGTGTTACAGATAGTGCCACTTTTTTATTTGGGAGTTGATTTTCATGTTTTTAATGCAAAAATATGGGTTTTAAAGGTTAGATTCTCCTTTTGAGGTCACATTTCTCGTTAAGTCAATAACTTTGTTTTAAGATAAAGAATGATTAAGCATCGATTATTAAGATAAAGAATGATTAAGAATCGATTATGGCAATCTAATTGAATCATCAAATTTGTGATAATGTTATTGCTATACTACTATGTCATCTAACCTTTTTCATCATTACAATGTTTACACTTTGGCAATCCAAGATAGAATCAAGATCACTGAAGTAACTCAATGCATGCTAAGATCATTATTCCCACAAGAAAGTTAAATAAAATATCTCACAAATACAGGAATTACATCTTGGAAAAACATTAGAGTCCATCTAGTTCATATGTCACATTGTTAATTAGAGGGGAAGTGTCTGGCATCGATTGTGCTTTAAGGATAAAGCATTTCAATGAATGGAACTTTGTTATGTACTTATTTGGTGATAAAATAACATCAATTAAATTAACTACAATAGTTAGAATAGTAGTAATATTAAATGGACATAATGAAAAGACATAACTTGATATATAATATATATTATCGAGGAACAAAGTCAAGTTTGGTTAACCCGAAGGCTTAATCAGCGTAAAGGATATTAATGGTCTAAAGTTCGGTAATTTTTACCTTATGGAGCACTCCCCCTTGTTTACCGTAATTTTAGAATGGAAGGAGGATCAAGCGCCAACATTAACACTAGTAATCCCATATGA
>ML799617.1:100907-120442 GCA_009831015.1 Picea engelmannii
ATATATATATATATATATATATATATATCATGCCCTCAATATTATCATGTCCTATGCTTATGATTTTGGCTTCATTCATTTCAAGAATGTCTAATCTAGCCCTCATCATGTTAACAAGTCTATACTCTTATTGTAACTTACTCCAATTGAATCTAATTGAATCAACTTACCTCAACTAGAAGGGTAGGTTATCCCTTACTTGAGTATGGCAAGGTAAGGACTTGAAAATTGCGATAAGGTTAAAGAAAAAAAATAGGCATAATAATGTGACAAACATGTGCGAAAGGAAATGGGGCATGGCTTAAGAGTGGACAATAGGTGATAGCTAAGAACTGTAGGTTATACCTTACTTGAGTATGGCAAGGTAAGGACTTGACAATTGCAATAAGGTTACACACAAAAATAGGCATAATAATGTGGCAAGCATATGTGAAAGGAAAATGGGGCATGGCTTAAGAGTGGACAATAGGTGATAGCTAAGGATTATAAGTTATACCTTACTTGAGTATGAAAAGGTAAGGACTTGACAATTGTGATAAGGTTACACACAAAAATAGGCATAATAATGTGACAAACATGTGTGAAAGGAAATCGGGGCATGGATTAAGAGTGGACAATAGGTGATAGCTAAGGACTGGGGAGAGGTGAGAGGTAAAGAACAAGAGTTGGAAAACATTTAGGGTAGGGACAAGACTCTTTCTTTCATTGTGAATATGATCCATGGAATATGAAGCAACATATTTATTGAATATCCTTAGATCTTATGTGCTAATTTTTACATTTATCCACTCTCATGAGTGGCACTCTTTCATTTTGTCTAATAGTGAACTAATCAAGTACCCACAAATACCTTCAAGTTTGACTTACTGGGAATAGATCGTCAAAGTCCATATAAATTTCTCATTATAAGTTGGTAATTGCATTTCAATGCCTCGATAATTTCTCCAAATTTATTGTATGAAATGACCTCTTGAATAGCACGGTAGACTAACTCAAGTGGTTGAATGATTTGAGCTTCATGCAAGAGGTCTTGGGGTTGATCCTCTGGGCCTGCTACCTCTGTTGCATGCCTCATTTGATATCCCTACCAGGGATCATAACCAATGTCAACGAATTTGCACTAGCTATCATCCATAAAATGTGGAAAGGTGCTCGAGGTTTCCCCATGAGGTTTTCCTTGGAAAAGAAAATGAAATGACCTCCTAAAATGGTTCAATTATTTCTACCACATTTACAAGATATGAGTACAAGGACCAAAAATGTACTAGAAAATATACCCCAACATTTTTAGCAAGGGAAATTCAAGAAAGTGCACCTAAATAGGTTTTAAATAAACATACAAAAATTGAACTCCATAATAATCATAGATTCTCAAGTGGACAGAGTACATGCTTGTTACAGAAAATGAAATGTAAAATATAATTTTAAACATCTATTTGAGTCTTGACATTTAGATAAAAGTCAACTTTTTTTAGCCCCCTTTCAATGGCTTGAGTGGTTGTACGAAATTTGTGCATTTTAATGTGTTTTTGTACATGGAAAGATGTGCAAATATTCACAAAATACCCTTTTAAAAATCCCACAAGCCTTGTACCTCTAGTCACTAGCCATGAAGCAAATTGATTGGTTGTTATAAGCCCATTTTTTACATGTCAGACACTCGAAGCCCACTCAAATATTTAGTATGAAAAGGTAATTATTATTGTCAATTTCAATGCTAAAGTGAAAGAGGATCTTGTTGAACCCTGATGCATTGACATCAATGTTACTAGAACTGAACTGCTCGACCCCAAAAATGTGAACCGGATTAGAACAAAAAAAAAATCGGTCGACCAAAAATTACATAAAATATTCAAATCTTGAAAAAAACATATAGATTCATGTGCATCCATATGAATCCAAACCATTTATACACAAATATGCAAAGTTTATCATTTATATAGCAAGTAAGAGTGCATATAACCAAAATAGCACTAAGTGCAATACATCTCTGAACCAAAATACATCAACAAGGAGGCTCTAAATGGCCTCTAGAGTCCAAAAATAAGTATAGTACTAATGAGAAACTATAGTGACATAGTCTAGACTCTAGACTCTACAATCTGATCATATGGTACTATTACTAGTACTAGGTAGAATCATCAAAATCCGCATCCTCATCCTCCTCCTCAATATGACTAGACTCTATAGTGGGATTTCAGGTTGATTCCCATGGCCTTGAAGGTAGTGGTACCTCTAGTTATGGAAGTGGATCCAAGTCCATCCAAGAAAGTTCTTCATTGTCAAATGGTGGTGTCTGACTCTCCACAACCCACTCTAACAAGGGATCAAATTCATTCAAGTCTACTTTGTTTGATTCACAGGTCTTCTTCAGCGACTAGTTGTGCCTCAACCTAAGATTGTACTGAACAAAAACCATATCATTCAACCATTTTTGTTCCAAACAATTATGCTTATTGGTGTGTATATGATAAAAAATGCTCCAATTATGTTCACACCTAGAAGCACTGCATGTCTAGCTCAATATCCAATTTACAAACTTTTGCAAATCATTGCACTTGCCACTAAATTGTTCCCACCAATAGGTTGCAATAAGAGTTGAAGGGAAAGAATATTTTCAGCAAATGACTTTGAAACTTTGACTCAACTTTTGCAATGAATAATATAATTTGAAAACTTTGAACTTTCTTACCTAGTGGATCCCTTGATTTGCTTCGTATAGCCATAGACATGCCAAATGTACCAATGCTCTCTCATTAAATGGAGGAGCTTGTTATGCATCTCATCTTGTATCTTGGGATCAAAGACCATGTGCTCAATGCATCTGTACAATCAGTTTTTTACCTCCCCATCTGCTTCAAAATCTTGTGTATAATGGTACCTTAAAAGTTCAAAAGACAAAAAATATTCATCACTTGAATTTGAATATTTGGTTAAACATTTGTAATGAATAACAGAACTTAAAAACTCTGAAATTATATACCTTGGATTTAAGTAATAGCTGGTTGCAAGTAAAGGTCTATGGAGATGTTTGTTCCATATTTCATCAATGATTCTCTATAGAGGAAGATTCTTCTAACTTTTATCCCCATATGTTGACTTTATTTCCTCTTTGGCCTTATCCATAGACTCATAGACAAAACCCATGGAAGGTTTATCACCATTTGCAACACTTTCACAAGAGGCTTGTTGAACAGTGTTATCCCCAACTTTTAGGGATAACTAAGGAGGTGATGTCTCGAGGCCCTCAGGTTGCAGACATGGAGTGCCGAGAGGTAGGCAGCTTGTAGCACCCACTTGCACAAATGGAGACCCTTCTCACCACCACAAAGGTCAGAATTTTTAGGATGGCATCCACCACACCAGCTGGCTTCCAAAAGGAACTGAGCCTTGCTCCATGAGGTACAAGTCAGGTATTATGGTGAGTGTCATTTCAATATTTGAGGCGTTTTGAGTATGTTGTATCTTAGACTGCTTTAGATTTCATGACATATGCTTGGACATTATGCGTTCTGCCACGTTTCACCTTGGTGGTGTTGAAATATTGTAACTGCAAAGAGTATTCTATTTATTATTGAGTCATTTACTTATAGATCAATCCCCTTTTGTGGATTGATCACGTCCAGGCTTATGTATGACCAAATCCCCTTTTGTGGATTGGTCAAACCCTAATTATATCATGCTAATTAAGAAGTCGACCCCCAAGCCTAATTAAAGTGGTTATAACCACTAAGTGAAGAGGTCGGTCCTGCTTGATGAAGAAACCCATCCCTAGCTCCTACCAACTAGTATTAATAAGTGAGGAGTGTTCCTCATTTGTTCACTCACTCAAGTCACTCATCTAGTGCGCAAGTTTGAAGAAAGTTGCAGTTGTCGGAAGAAGGAGAGAGAGGCTCATTGCTTAGTCTTGGATATTATCTAGTGTATGGTTTATTGTCTTGGCATTGTAGTGACAATCTATATTAAGTTTTTGTTGGGTTTTCTCCCCCATGAGGGTTTCCCAGGATAAATGTTGTGTACCTTGTGATTGTGTTTCTTTCAGTGATCCTGCTTATGCTATTATTGTCTAGTAAATTGAAAAGAATTTAATAGCAGCTCTAAATTTAACATGGTATCAGAGTTAAACTATAGAGACCATCTTTGACTGGGTAATTAAAAACATCATTGTTGTCATACAAGAAAATTAGGATTTATTATTGGAGAGGAATTTCTGACTAAAAACCACCTAGGGAAGTGCGCCCTACCCTAGTGAAACTTTTGGCACCTTGAGCGCACCTTTTAAGTGGCCAGATACTCTGAAAAGTCAAACCCTAGTTTTGGCTGGTACCAAAAAACCAGAAGTACCAGTCCAGATTTTCGCAAGCACATTTTCAAAGGGTAAAATTTGGATTTTCTAAAAACTGGTTGAACCAGCCTACTCACCTCAGTCCAACGCATCTAGTCCCTGGATTAGAATTTCAAAATTTAAAGTTTGAAAAATTAGGGTTTTTTCTCATAAAACCCTAAGTTGCAGCTGAAGTACCAGTTGCAGCGAAAATATTTTGTAAAGTGTTGGGACTAAATGTTATTGTCCTAGTACAACTTACCCTAGCAAATCCCCAACTAACTTTAAAAGGTTGAAGCACCTTTTAAGTTTTAAAGGTTTGTTATCACCGTTGTTGTCGGATGGTGCCACTATCGATACTATCAGAGGTATGTACTTACATATGTTTACACTGTATTATTATTCTAACGAGTGTTTGCAGGAGAAAGGATATTTTATCATAGATTCAGAAGGATCTCAGATCCAACACATTTAGAGGAATAATGCACCCGAGGTTTGATTATCTTGATATGCATTTATTTGTTATCACATTATTTTGACCTTATGAACACCTAGGTTCCATGTTGAAATCATACTAACCATTGGTCAAAATTATCAAGATTGATTAAAGTTGAGTTTATTCTCTAACTTAGATTTCTGTCAAATATAACACATTGTCTTAGTACATAAGATAGGTTGAAGAAATCACTTGTCACCTTGAGTGAAGGAGACTTGAAAGAAAAACAACACACTCATTCTTGAGGACAAAACTCCAGGTTTCAGGTTTGATTGATTAAGTTGATAAGATTCAAAACTTGCACATGTCAAGAAAACACTATAGTTAAGATAGAAACTTAGTTAAGATTGAAAAGTTTTATACTTGGTAGCATGTGAGCATATTGAAGTAAATGCTTAGTGTGATCACTTACCAAATATAACTAACATCTCCTCCAGGAGAAAACTTCTTGTTTTGGTCCCAGGTTACCATGGAGGAATGATTGATCACAACACTAGAAGAGTGTTTCTCTCATTTGGTTGTACTTCTTACTTTTTACCCTTGTTTCAGACAAGTCACAAGTAAAATCTCTAAAGGAGCCACTATGACAATTGTACTTTCTATTGCTATGAAGAGTATTATTATTGTATGTTGTTTCTCCCTTTTTGTTCTTGTTTTGGGCAGGTCACAGGTGATAACCTTGAAGGGAGTTGTAGTGATGGTTGCAAGAGGCAACATATTAGATGAAACATGAAGCAGATTATCTAAGTTGTATACATAACCATATACATCCATGTACAAAAGAAGATGAAGAAGAAGCTACTTTTGAGATACAGAGTATCTCATATGAAGATTGATTGTAAGGAGCAAAAGGCTCCAAAGATGACCAAACATTAGACTTGGTCAATGGATAATGAAGCCACCTTCACAGGAAGTAGAATTCAGTTGAAGTCTGACTCAACTTTTCATATTAAGACTTGGTATTAAACACCAAGTATATCATGCATAGAGTATGAAGTTTTTGAAGACTCGGAGTAAGCCTGATCTCAGAAAACATCAGATGAGGAGACATGAAATCTCCTGTGAAGATTCCCTTGTTTCAGTTATAAAGAAGGAATCCATTCAGAAGGACTGGGATATGGATTTTGCCTTGAGACTTGAAAGGAGTTCAGTGATAACTTCCAAGACTGATCTATAAGATCAAGCATGTTGCAGATAATAGTACAAAGCTTGATTTGTGTCCAGAGGATTCTCCCAGGCAAGAGGGAGAAGACTATGGCAAGACACTTTCTCCAGTAACTGAAGAATTAGTTCTAGTATTCATGAAGACAATCGGAACAACCATGATTATGAGATTCAGGGGGAGCAATCCCCATATTTAAAATTGAGTGGCAGATGGTGTAGTCGAACCATGGAAACATGACGACAATAGCAGATAGAGTTACCTCCATGAAAACATAAGAGCTATCTTCAATATCAGTTATTGAGCCACTCTCAGTTTAAGATGAAGTTGTTTTCATAATGAAGTAGAGGAGTTACTCTCATATTTCAACTGTCACAGTGAGAATGGAGCAGCCATTCTCAGCTTCAGAGCAGTTGCAGGTGTAGAGTCCTAGTTCCAGAGGAACAGTTGCAATGAGAGTAGAGGACATGCTCTCTGGTAGTGAGACAGATAGTGCTTTGCAAAAAGAACATAGAGCTAGCACATGATTTTGCATACTAAGTTGCAGCTAAGAAAGTGTACCAGGTTGGTACAAGGTGATGTGAAAGATTCAATTTGAAGTTGAAGAAAGAAAGACTCGTGTCTGTAGGTTGAAGAAAGCTCTGTACATGTTGAAGCAAGCTCTCAAAGCTTAATATGGTAGAATTGACAGCTTCTTGACGAGCTTGGGCTTTACCAAGAGTAAAGTTGATTCTAACCTTTACCTCAAGGTTATGAATGATGAGACAGTGATGTTGCTACTATATGTAGATGATGTATTCTTGACAGATGAAGAAAAGTTCATCACAGATTGTAAGAAGAAACTCACTACAGAATTTGATGAAAGACCTAATGCATTATTTCTTAGGTCTTGAGGTTTGGCAGAGCCCAGAGAAGATCTTTCTTAACCAAGGGAAGTATGCAATTAAAATACTGAAGAGGTTTGATATGTTGGAGTGTAAATCCATGAACACACCCATGGAAACAAAGTTGAAACTCCTGGTTGATACTACGTCAGAATTGGTTGATGCTATGATGTACAGACAGATCATTGGATTGTTGATGTATCTGACAAATACCAGGCCAGACATATGTTTTGTTGTGAACACCTTGAGTCAATATCCGGTAGAGTCCAGACGTGTTCACCTTATTGTTGCAAAACATGTGATGAGATACCTTAAGGGTACATTGGACTTTGGTCTCAGTTATAATGGAGATCATGACTTCAGACTGATTGGTTATATTGATTCAGATTGGGCAGGAAGTGTTTCTAACAGAAAGAGCACTTTAGGATGTTGTTTCAGTCTTGGTTCAGCCATGACTTCATAGCAGAGTGGGAAGCAATCCAGTATTTCTCTCAGCACGGCAGAAGCAGAATACATTATTGCATGTTCCGCCAGTTGTGAAGCCATATGGATTCTAAAGTTGTTGACAGATCTATTTGATCTGGAGATGGAAGCAACCGTGATTCTATGTGATAACCAGAGTTGCATAAAGATGACGGAGAACCTTGTGTTACATGAAAAGTCGAAACACATAGAAATCTGATATCACTACATTCGTGATATGGTGCAGAGGGGAGCCATAAAGCTCCAATATGTTGGCACAGATGAGCAAGTTGCAGATGTGTTGACCATGCCTCTGTCTCATGTAAAGTTTGAGCACTTTCGAGACAAGCTCAGTATAGTCTGAAAGGACCTCCCTCGAAAGGGGGAGTGATGTTGATAATACTATGGTATCCTGACCAATAGCAGGTAGCTCAGTTAGGATTTTATATCCTAGGGGACTAATCATCCCTGGACAGATCCCGAAGGTCCGGTAAGGACGGCCTGTCAGAGTACTTGTGCATGTATATGCTAGCTATGGTCAGTAGTGGTAGCTCTATTAGAATCTTTATAATCCTGAGGAATATTATGATTCCTAGGCATATCCCAAAGGTCCGGTAAGGACGGTCTGTCAGAGTACCACGTGGTAGTTCCATTAGGATTTTATGTCCTTAGGAATCTTTTGATTCCTGGGTAGATCCTTTGGATCTATGAGAGTACCACAAAATGTTATTGCACCTGCCTCATTCGGTTGCATATGATGTTGATGTTGATTCCATCCTCGTGTTGAAGATTTCCAGCATCGTGTTGATGTTGATGTGGTTCCAGCCTCGTGTTGAAGATTTCCAGCTTCGTGCTAATGTTGATGTGGTTCCAACCTCGTGCTGATGATTTCCAACCTAGTGTTGATGTTGATGATGTTCCAGCCTCGTGTTGTAATGATGATGCTCTAGCCTTGAGCTATGATGACGTTGTGATGATGTTTCCCCAGCCTCGTGTTGTTGATACTTTAGCTTCATGCTAAATATGTTGATGATGATATTTCAGCTTTCATGTTGAAGATGATGATGATGTTATTTCAGCTTTCATGCTAAAGATGTTGATGATGATACTTTAGCCTCATGCTAAAGATATTGATGATGATGCTTTAGCCTCATGCTAAAGATGTTGATGATATTACTTTAGCCTCATGCTAAAGAAGATGATGATGTTACTTTAGCCTCACACTAAAGATGATGATGATGTTACTTTAGCCTTATGCTAAAGATGTTGATGATATTACTTTAGCCTCATGCTAAAGATGTTGATGATGTTACTCCAACTCCATGTTGTGAACGATGATGATGATGCTACTCTAGCTCCATGCTGTGAACGATGATGATGATGCTACTCCAGCTCCATGTTGTGAAAGATGATAATATTGATGACGAGAACAACTTTCGATGATTTATAGATGCGTCAGTCAGTGTTCCAGATGTTGATGATGTTGTTGCCCTCTCTCTCTCCTGATGATGTTGTATTGAGTTGTGCCAGTAGAATACCCTTCTTGTTAAGGGGGAGTGTTGAAATATTGTAACTGCAAAGAGTATTCTACTTGTTTTTTAGTCATTTACTTATAGATCAATCCCCTTTTGTGGATTGATCACGTCGGGGCTTATGTATGACCAAATCCTCTTTTGTGGATTGGTCAAACCCTAATTATATCATGCTAATTAAGAAGTCGCCCCCCAAGCCTAATTAAAGTGGTTATAACCACTAAGTGAAGAGGTTGGCCCTGCTTGATGAAGAGACACCTCCCTAGCGCCTACCAACTAGTATAAATAAGTGAGGAGTGTTCCTCATTTTTTCACTCACTCAAGTCACTCATCTACTGCACAAGTTTGAAGGAAGCTGCAGTTGTCGGAAGAAGGAGAGAGAGGTGCATTGCTCAGTCTTGGATATTCTCTAGTGTTTGGTTTATTGTCTTGGCATTATATTGGTAATCTATATTAAGGAAGTTTTTGCTCAGTTTTCTCCCCCATGAGGGTTTCCCAGGGTAAATGTTGTGCACCTTGTGATTGTGTTTCTTTCAATGATCTTGCTTATGCTATTATTGTCTAGTAAATTGAAAAGAACTTAATAGAAGCTCCAAATTTAATAGGTGGTTGACATTGTGCCCTAGTAAGTGGTCTTCCTCCAGAATGGGTTTTCTACTAGAAACTCCATTGAAAAGCCATCATACCATTCCCAGCCATACTTACCACTTTCCATCACCTAAAACCCCCATTTCCTTGTCTCTTGGGATTTTAGGGTGTATTGACCCAAGAAGGGGTTGTCCCTCATTCCATGGGAAGAAGGGGATAAAGGCCCAGAGGAATTGTTGTTGGCTAAAAAGATAAAATCCTACATATTAACCTTCCAGATGCTTTGCCCAAGGATCCTCGAGAAAGCAATGAAACGTTTCTCTATAAGAAAAGGGGGGCCTACAAAATTGAATGATAATGAATACTTAGGGGGTTAGGTGGAGGATGGGAGGTCTCATCACGAGCCGGCCTATCATGGTCACGAGTATTTAGCGGTGTGACATTACCATCATATGGTCACCAAGCCAGGGTAGTGGCTCTCAGTTACACAACTGACAAAAAGGGGGTCTCATCACGAGTCAGCCTTTTCATTTCTGCGAGGTATTTGTGAGTGACACTGTCATTATCTAGACACCACGCCAGGACAGTGGCCTTTCAAATAGAAGTTGAAGATGCGGGCTTAGAGCTTGAACCCCGCTTTCCCACCTTCCACGAATCGCCCATCTAATAGCCCTTTTTCGGCTTCCAACCAACTCATTCCTTAAAACATGAAAGAAATAAAGAATGCCAAGAAGATGGGCTTGGGAAATGTGCATCGCAAACGAAGGTGCCACACACCCTCTACAAAGTCACCCATGAAATGAGACACTACAACCCCTTGTATGTCATGAACCCCATGCCCAATGAGTCTTGATCCATGACCACTTCATCTACTTCACATGGCTTAGAGAGGGATCGCTTGGGAAACACTCCTTGACCTAGGGAAAAATATACCCAATAGGACACCTCGTCAACCCTCCCATACCCAAGCTTGGAAAGTTGCATAATGTCTTTGAGCACTTACTTGTTTGACCGGGTAATCTTTGATGCACATGCATAGGTTGCTCATTTATTGATTTGATTTACTCACCATGATATTTTGACTTGAGATCTTTGGAGGGTGTGTTTATTTGTCTTTGTGGGACCTAGTTGGTGGACAGTTTTGGAAGAACAAGCCTAGCTTGGGCTTCCTTGGGGCTTCAAGCCCACAAGTTGGATGCAAAAGGCTCACATGCTAGATCATGAAGACTTGACTTTGGAGGCCTGGAAGATGACTTGGAAGACATAACCTAGCCCTCACATGCCAAACGAATTGCCTAGGAGAGGAAAAACGTCTCATTGGAAGCTTGATGTCACCTAGAAGGGCTAGGGTTTGGTGGTGAAGATGTTGTTCAATGACATGTGACACGTTTTGAAGGAAGAAGGCTTGAAGACCATCAAGAGAGGACTTGGATGAGTGACAAGTGGCCTTTTGAGGCCTAACTATGCATCTACTACCCCAACGACTTCTTCAAAGTGCCAAAATGTCCCCTAAAGGGGAGACGTCCTCTTGTTTTAGGGTTTCATTTGTGCAAGAAGTAAATTTTAGAGTGAATTGTTTAATATTACTTTGTAAAGGGGCAAGATTAGGGTTGTTGACCCCTTTTCTTGTGGTTTACCCTAAATTATGTGGACAAACTATGTTTAATAGTTTTGTATAAATTGAGATCAAACTCAAATCGCTTCATAATATTGCCTCTCCATTGTGAGAGCTACTAAGGAAGGACTTGCGCATTTTTGGCTATTTGTTTCTTGTGCTCTTGTGTGGCTATCTTTCTTTGTTATTAGTTGATAAAAGCATGTGCTAGTTCTTGGAAGGTCTTCTCTTGCTATCTTGTGCTTTGTTCTTGGTCTATTGCTAGAGGAGGAAAGGTGCGCTAGCCTTGGAAGGATTTTCTCTTGTTATTGCGATGGTTTATCTTAGCATTTATTCCTTGAATTGGTAAGAAAATTTGCTTGTGATATCATTTGTATTTCAAGTCAAGGTTATCTTGCTAGAGCTAGGTGGGAAGTATAAGGGCATACACCCCTACCTTAACCTCCATCATAATTTTCCTCTAGTAGTATTAATTTAGCAAGGTTTTACTAAGAGAAGTATAAGGGCATACACCCTCTTAGTCTAAACCCTAACTAGGGATACTTGCCTTGGGGAGTAAAAGGGTTTACACTCCCAAGGAAGGTAGTACCTCTAGCTTATTATTTTCTTGACTCCATTAACCCAACCATTAAAGGCACTAGTCGTCACTTGTTGCATTGGAGAAATAAATTGTTGCCTTGGGAGATGTGAAAAGTCATTCTCTTGAAGCTCTTCCACTTGGATTTTCTTCTTCATGTTATGAGCTAACTTGCCTCATTGAGGCATCCCTTTTTACCAACACTTTTGTTGTTGTTATAACTCTAACCCTACCGCCATAAGGCTGCAGAGACCCTAAATTTTCTAACCCTAATAACTCACAAACTAGCCCTAGACTTAAGCTAAAACTTTGCCCTCATGTTCTACTTGCTAGAGCGCACTGTTTGGTCAATTTTTGGGCAAGTTTCATTGGGTAATTTTGTTGATGTAATGCATTATTTGTTACAACCATAAGGCTGAAAATTATCTCTGCAAAACTGTTTCATAACAGCCTTGTTTGATTGTTCAAGTTTCATACTATTTTGTGCAAGCTAGACTATGTCATTGTTGGTTCACCTATTGCATGTTTAACTGAACTTGTAGCAGCTTTAATTGCAAACTTTGTTATCATTATATTGTTGATAGCTAATATTGTTTGATCGCTACAAATTAGGGACGACAATCTTAACTGCTTGTCCACCTAACATATTATATGCAAGTGTGGTTTTTCTTGTGTCTTGGGCAAGTACAAACACTCTTGCAGGTATTCAAAGACTTGGCAACCTTAAACCACCCAGGGATGAGTCATCAAAGCCACTTTTCTTTTCCATCATTTACCTCTAGGGAGATACTTCTCTTCCTTCCCCTCCATGTGTCTCAATCCCCCCAGGGCACCAGGATCGCCTCCCTAGAGTGACCTAGTCACCCTTGAAGCGTGGGACCTATATCGAGGTAACATTGGGTATAGTGTCCCTCAGTTGTCGCCACTTGGTGGTTGGGTCGAGCTTTGCCCAACCTACAACTTGTGCGACAACAAATAGCACTATCTCTTCTGTCTTTTTTCAAACACTTAGTCAACCACATATTTCCCTTTGGCCTCTCTACTCCATTGAGATGCATTCCATTTATCACAAGAAAACATCTTCCGCAAGTTGTCTTTTTGTTGAACAATGGATTGCAATGAAAGAAAGTTCGATGCAAATCATGTAATACCTAACCAAACAAACTCTCTATGCCTAGTGTTTTTCCTCATAAGGTTCAAAACCCATGTGTGGTTGTAAATGTACCTAGTTATGGATTTTTCTTATTCCACGCACTTCTTCACCCACTCAATTTTTCCATTATCCTCAAACATGAGATCCAAATAAAGGGTTGTACATGGAGTCCACCAAATGGTGAGGTGTTTTTTCTCCAACATCCTTCATGTTGCAACATAGTTGGAGGCATTGTCTGTGATGACCTGTACAACATTCTACACCCCCACCTCCACAATTACTTCATCCAAAATATGAAATAATAATTGTGCATCATTCACCTAATTAGATGCATCCACGGATTTAAGAAACACAGTGCCTTTTGAGCAAGCAATTAAGAAATTGATAGTAGTGCGGAAACTTCCATCAGTCCATCCATTAGACATGATTGTGCACCATGTTTTACTCCATGACTCCTTTAACTCTATGAGGTATTCATTTATTCTTTAGACCTTATTTTGTAAAAGTGGCTCCCTTATATCATGAAAACTAGGGCCTTTGAAGCCCGAACCACATGAATCTACAACATCTAACATGGGTTGATAATATGCAGAATTAATAACATTAAAAGGTATGTCTACATCATACCACCAGCGAGGAATGCATTCCCAAGCAGCCTCCTCCATATTCTTCCATTTAGCATCAAGGGTGGGCTAAGCACCAAGGGTGATGCAGGGTACAAAGAAAGAGTCAAGCCCTTTATGTGCCCTCTTCAAATTGGATGAACTAGGGCCAAATACATGTTCGTCTCTATGTCCAACAAGAAAAATGGATGATTATTCAAAACTAGGTATATGATATTTAGGGTCATTGGCATACTTACCATCCATTTGACATGTCTTTTTTAATCTTCTTGGCCTTGGCTTTATTTGCTTGGAAGGATTCAATATAACCTTGCATCTCCTCTTTTAGATCAATAGAGACTTTTCTGCAAGATTCTACTTGTCCCCTTTCATATGCTAAGTGTTGTTTTATCCTATGGATAACCCCCCCACCCCCCGCCCTAATTCTCTTCCCACAATAGTTGCATACTTTTATTCCCTCTTCATCCAAATTGCAATGAACCCATTCTAAATCCCTCCTGCCTTTAGGAGCCATGGCAATTTTTACACCAATAAACAAAAATCTGCAAATAAAACCCTAGGAATTCTTAATTGCTACGAAAAAAAACCAACAATTTTAAAGAAAATAATAGAAGAAGAAAAACAGCTTTGACGTACCTTCACAAGCCTTTCAAATATTGAGAAGAAGAGCAACTCCTAACAACAGAAAAAACAGCTCTATAACAACCCACAAAATTATGGAAATGCACCCTTGAATCACCTCCAAAAACAACCCAAGAAATTTTTAAAAAGTCCCTTGAAACAATTCCAAATCAGCCCAAACACTCTCTAGCTTAGCCCTTCAACCTACTCTCCAAATATGCCCAAGAACCTTTTCAAAACAGCCTAACAGCTCTCCAAAACTGCTCAAAGAAACTTAGCTCAAGAATTTCAAATAGCTCAAATGAATAGTGTGAGTGAAATGGAGGGGGTCCTCTTTAAATAGATTTTAATAGGCCCTAGGGTTAGATATTAAGCATCCCCTTGAATTATTATTTTTTTAAATTTGGATTTAGGTTGTCCCTAGCCGCATCATACGGTGTTGTACGGAACCGACCAGTTTGGTGCCTTAAAGCTAGTACAGTACCGAACCAGCCAAAAATGGTCAAAAACCCTGAACTGGACCGGAAACCTGTCCAAACCGATCGGACCAGCCAATTCAGCCAGTTCCGGTCTGGTTCTGATAACATTGATTGACATAGATAAGTAGTGCAAACTATGATTCAATAATGCTAGAAAAATGGTACAACCACTAAAATAGAGTATAGTTTGAGCATGAATTGCTGAGAATCTTTCTGGTTCTGGCTCTGCTTTTACATTTTTTGAGGATTAGTGCTCATATAAATTGAAGGACCAGTGATGCCGGGTGATCATATTCTTGCTGATTAAAAAATATCAAATGGCACACATATTTCAGGGCACTAGAAGTGACTTCAATCCATTGAAGAGAGGCACCTTCAAAACATTACATTTTTTGTGTGTAAATGAGACCACAAACAAGATGAAATCGCAAGCAATCTTGTGGTCCAAGACTACTGATCGTCCTACCAAATATATTCCAGTAGAAGCAGCAAATAGGCTTTGCAGAATCTGTTGCACGAAAGTCCCCTTCTGCCAGTCTGCAGATGCCTTGGAGCTCGTTCCATAAGCATGCATGTTCCAGAATAAACTCGAGCAAGAGAAACTCTCTTGATGAATTACTGTTCAACTTTCAGAGGTGGTGCTACTGCCCCTTCTGATGATGAAGTTGCCCTTTCCTCAAGAACTGTACTTCCTATTCTAGTTAGAGGCCAGTAACGCAGTACGGATCTCCCTAATATGTTCTTGGCAGGCAGTGGTCCCCTGGAAAAGAAAAAAAAAATGAAAAATGTCAGGTAGTTGCAGCAAGATATTGTCAAATGAGACAGAAGTAATGCCAACAAACTCAATTGGAAAAGCAAAAACATCACTTCGTTTTCAGGGATTAAACTAGAGATCAAGAGGAATAGACGTTACTTGTTCTGCTTTTCAGCCATGTATATTACAAAGAGTTTCAGAGATGAGAATTCAAAAATTAGATAAAAAGGCTTAAATACAAAACTTTGTCCAGTTTTATACTGGAATAGATAAAGATAGATAATATAATATCAAACGAGAAAAATGTCTATGCATCAAGGAATCTGCAGAAAGATTTCATGAAATTCCATCAGGCAGGGTAGAAAAAGGGTTCTTCTAATGTCTCTAGAGTATCCTACTTTGGAATTAGAGTGACTGTAGTCTAAAGGCACTGTTACCAAATATTTAGATCCTAAACATGCTTGTCATTATCCAGACCATGATACATTGTTGAGAGGATTTTACATGGTAAAAATTTACAATCAGGCTTTACTTTGGACAGCTCTAGGAGTTGCACATTGTATATGCTTCACATAATTAGATTCAGCCTAAGTTGCAGGAAACACCCCCCCCCCTCCTTGGTTTCGGGCAGGAAACCAGTACGAAACTCGGAAACCGGTACGGTACGGCTAGGAAACACCCCCGGCCGTACCGTACGGCATTTTCCCGATTTGGAAACGCCATACAGTACAGCTGGCGGCGTTTCCTGGCCGTACCAGCCCGTACGGCCAGCGTTTCAGGCGTCTTTGAGGCAAAATAAGAAAAAGAAAAAAAAAAGGGGGCCATGGGGCCCCCAAACAGTCAAATATATATTTTTTTTGCATTTTCATGTTTTTTTTGCATCATTATTGCATTTTTTTTGCATCATTATGTTTTTCTTGCAATATAATGTCTTATTTTAAAAAAAAACTATATACACATATATATATTTTTTAATTTTTTTATATAAGGCGTTTCCCCGGACGTTTCCATTTTGGGGGGGGCATGTTTTGTACTGTCCCGGTTTCGGAAACTTGGAAACGTTTCCCCGTTTTGTGCAACTTAGGATTCAGCATGATCCTAAAATTCTCTAGGAGTGGTCAGACCTCAACCAATACAGCAGAAGAGAGACATGGAACAACTATAATGTAACCAAATAACATAAGTTTTGGAATACCCTAAATGTAGAACAGAAGTTCGAAGTTTATTTATGATAAATATGGCCAATGGCTAGTACATAACAATATATTTTAACAGGAAAGACAGTTTTAAGACCAAACTAAAAATGCCAATGGCTACTAAATTCACATTACACAGAAATACGAGTGTCCAACATGGGACGCGTCGACCCTGGAAACAGGACATGGAGGACACGTTTTATATATATATATATATATATATATATATATATATATATTCAAAAAAATTATAGATATTAAAAATATTACAAATACAAGAAATGAAATATAGACAAAGTTTCAATTTTTTAGAAAATAGAAAATTGACAGAACACTTGGAAGTTGGAATCCCTTCAAATCTCAATTTTACCCTTCACCTGCACAATGAGAGACCATAAGGGCATTTTCCATACATTTGAAAGTGAAAAAATAGCAGTGAAAACTGTTTTTTATAGTCAAACAGGTTGGACATCTGTCATGGCTAGGGCACGTGTCTGACAAGTGTTTAGAAAAAATGCCAAACACGTGTCAGACATGTGTCCTAGCGTGTCCATGTCTGACATGTGGGATATGGACACAGCACCCCTGGGGGTCGTGTCCTGTTACGTAGCTACTAATATATCTGATCTCCAAGAAATCAGTCTGCGGTGCCACATTTTGATCATTGAATAAGCATGGGACAAAAGCATGTGGAACCCTTCTAACTAGAAATTGCTTCTTTTGGAAGTATAAACGCAAGAAAAAAAAATACAGACTTCAAGTCTCTAGGCAACTCCTAAAAGATGCTTGAAAGAAATGGTTATTATTAAAAGGCCATAATACAAGCCAAAACATAATGCTGACAAAAGTAAAAGACAATTTTTCCTAAGTAAAAATCAAGTCACTTTCTGCTCCCAAGGTCGATCTGCCAAATAACAGATATTTGTCAACATGATTCTCATTGTTGTCCACAGACAAGGCTACCATCAATAAGAGATTAGAAAACCTGTATCCAGATTTAGAATATTTGAGCTGTAACTCTTACAAATGGGTTTGTCTTAAACACAGAACTATTTGTTCTTTCTCTGCCCAGGTGTGGGGTGAGGGAAGGATTGGCTGTTAGAGAAGCATACCAAATGTGAGAATCGTAACTGTTGTTGCGATTGTCTCCCATTACAAATACATAGTTTTCTGGCACATACTGCACACATGAACACAAGAACCCTGGTTAGCATAGAAACTATATCATTGCTACATATGCTATTGGCTAGTGCTATTAACAAACCGTTCAAATTTATTAATTTATTAAAATTACTGCATGGAAAGAATGTGAAGAAAACTGGGAAAGATCAAGATTGCATAGCCTCTGACTTGCCAATGACCTTGTGCCAACTTTACTCTATGTATATTATTACATTACCAAAAAGAAAGCTTGATTCATAGTAAGGATTTTGATTTTGAGCTGGCGAAGCTTGGGGATCAAGTAACTCTGTGCTTATTAGGCACCCACATTATCACTGTGACTTGGAAGGTGAGCTAGAAGTTCAAAAAGTGTGACAAGAACGTATCTACCCCCTTTCAAGCATAAAGGAATCAGCCAGAAGTTTAACAGGATTGCATTAGTGCATTCACTTATCATATGGAAGTAATAATGGTTATCTATGCGATTGTAAACTAGTCATTCTGTTAGATTTCAGTCACGAGAAAGTTCAGCAGGGTTGCATTAGTGCATTTACTTACCATATGGCACTAATAATGGTTATCTATGTGATTGTAAGCTAGTCGTCATGTTAGATTCCAGTCATAGGAGCGATAGCTAAGCACTAGTCATTCGACTGGGTGTCGATGAACTGACAGAAAGACAATATTCATAAACTCCACAATAGGATTAACTTGGGGAAAGCTCCTTGGCAATTTATCGGAGATTGATACAAATTTATATTAAAGTGATAGATTAGTTTGGGCATGCTCTTTTTTAATGCATATGCTTGTTGAGATCACAAGAGAGAGAGAAGGATCGAATGGAACCACCCACAAACTCTAAATAAACATGAACCATAAGCACATCATAAAGAGAAGGGAAGATGAACCCGTGAACAAGAGAAACACAAGATACGGTGCCCGTAGGCTAAAGAATCAATCTCTTAAATCAAGATGATGAGATGATACAAATGACAACTCGAGTTGTGTATTTATACACAACTCAAGTGAGGTGTCCTTTCAAGAAGGGAGGCAACCCTTCAAAAGGGGGTTATGGGCCCACATAACAAAAGCACACACCCCCAGAGGGTGACTAGGCCGACCTAGTTAAATACATAAAAAATACAATAAAGAGGGTGCTTAAACATAAATAACCATGTGTGAAGATTACCATCATTCCAACATCCCCCCTTAATCTTAGCATGGGGGCATGGAGAAGGATGTTGAAGTACAAAAGGAGTGGGCATACCCAATAGAGATACAACAGTAGCTGAAAATATAAAGGAGAGTGGGTATGAGATAACCCAACTCAAATGCAAGCGTCGATGGCTATATGAAGATCCAACCATCGTCATAGAATTGCTCAACTCCCAAGGAAATGCCACCTTTGAATTGCTCATCATCTGGAGACACATGACATTGATATGGCCATCTGATATGGAAGTGTTGAAAAGAGGAATAAGTACAAGAGAGAAAAGTGTTAATGTTTTATGCCATTATTATAGTTCTTTGCATTTCATAAGATAAGAGCATAATAAGAACAAGATCACTGAGAAATACACATCCACAAGAGACACAACATTTATCCTGGGAAACCCTCTAGGGGAAGAAAACCCAGCAAAAACTTCCTTATCATAAATAGCTTATACAATGTTCAAGAGATAACTCAACCAATACAGAAAAGTCCTCCTCAAGAGATGCGCCACCCTTCGTCTCCTCTCACCAACTTGTAATTGCAGCTTGCCTCATAAGAGAATGAGCAAGTGAAGTGTGTGTAAGAAGTGAGGCGCTAGCCTCTTATTTATATCAATCTGGCACGTGTGAAGAGTCACCATCTGGCAGGGCCGACCTCTCACTCTGGGTGGGTAAATCCACCTTTAATTAATTCTG
>ML799617.1:190216-203368 GCA_009831015.1 Picea engelmannii
TGATGTACCTGACGAACACCAGACCAGACATTTGTTTTGCCGTGAACACCTTGAGTCAGTTTCTGGTAGAACCCAGACATGTTCACTTAGTGGCTGCAAAACATGTGATGAGGTACCTTAAGGGTACAATAGATTGTGGTCTCCGTTATGATGGAGATCATGATTTCACATTGAGTGGATATACTGATGCAGATTGGGCACGAAGTGTTTCTGACAGGAAAAGCACTTCAGGATGCTGTTTCAGTTTGGGATCAACCATGATCTCGTGGCAGAGTAGGAAGCAATCCAACATTGCTCTCAGCACAATGGGAGCAGAATACATTGCTACATGTTCTGCTAGCTGCGAAGCTATATGGTTTCGAAAGTTGTTGACTAGTCTATTTGACCTAGAGATGGAAGCAACCACGATCCTATGTGACAACCAGAGATGCATAAAGATGACAGAGAATCTTGTATTCCATGACAGGTCGAAGCACATAGAGATCTGATATCATTACATCCGTGACATGGTGTAGAGAGGAGCCTTAAAGCTGTAATACATTAGCACTGATGAACAGGTTGCTGATGTGCTGACCAAGCCTCTATCGCGTGTAAAGTTTGAGCACTTTCGAGATAAGCTTGGTATAGTCCGAAAGGACCTTCCTCGAAAGGGGGAGTAGTTGCTTTGATGAGACATCTCTTGCTTCCAGCCTCATTGCAGTGACGTAAAGCAAGATGATGTGATAAGACTAGAACTGTGCTTTCGGCTTGACAGCTGTGACATAAAGCCAGTCTAGTATCCTACTTCCAACTTGATTGCTGTGACGTAAAGCAGGACGAGTATCTTGCTTCCAGCTTAAGCGCTGTGACATAAAACAAGACGATGTGATGAGACTAGTACTGTGCTTCCGACTTGATAGTTGTGACATAAAGCCAGTCTAGCATCTTGCTTCGAGCTTAAGTGCTGTGACGTAAAGCAAGACGTTTAGATGAGACTAGTACTGTGCTTCCAGCTTGAGAAGCTGTGACGTAAAGTCGGTCTAGTATCTTGCTTCCAGCTTGATTGTGGTGACGTAAAGCAAGACGAGTACTGAGCTTCCAGCTTGACAGCTGTGATGTAAAGCCAGTCCTATATTATGATGAGCCAACCTCGTGCTGTGATGATGATGATGTATTAGTTTTATACCAATACATGTTGATGCAGATGATGATTGCATTCCTTTGAGAATGATGATGCTGTCGATGAAGAAAACTTCCGATGATTTATAGATACGCCAGTCAGTGTTCCAAGATGATATTGATGATGCTGTCCTCTCACCACTTGATGCTGTTGATGATGTTGTCCTCTCTCTCTCGCATGATGCTGTTGAAGAATACCCTTCTTGTTAAGGGGGATTTTTAAAATAATGTAACTGCAAAGTGTATTTGACGCAAACGGCCACCCGAGTCACGTCTGCTGCCACCAGGACCCTCTTATTCACTGGCCCGAAGAGCTAAATTGCTTCTTCCAATCCCTTTCGGGACTTTATCACCCACAGGATGCTCTTTGTGTGACCTCCCTTCTAGAAATTGGGGAATCGGATCTCGCGTTATCGCGAAACTCGTGGGCACGTTCCTCGTGCTACACAAAACCCCGAAACCCGATGGGTCTCAATGCCGATACTTCTTCGTTCCTGTCGGGGGATTTCCCTATCGGCATATGCGATGTCGCGTTTCGTTGGCACCACGAATCTCCGAACCCCGATTCGCGATGGAGCCTCTCTCTCTCTCTCTCAAGCTCCTTCAGGTTAGCCCCTTCCTCATATGACCTATCGTCCCACAAGACCACGACCTGCTCCCCGTCGGAGTTTCGGACTTCGCGGTTTTGATATGCGTAGAACCTACGCTCCCGGAAACTCCGAGATGCTGAACCCCGATACACGTGTGGTCTCTCTCCTCCACGTCACCGCTTCCTTCCACTCTATCGGGTATCGCGAGATCGCGATTTCAATTGCAACAATTCCTTTGCATGGGAAAATCCCTAATGCCGATCCCCAACTCTCCGGATTACTGACACGTGTCCAGTCTGGGATCTACGGCTATGGTTCCTTTCGGGGAATCGCGGGTCGCGATTTCTCCTTGCGAAAATCCTATGTTCCTGGAGACTCCGATTCTCCGATGAGTCGAGTCCCAATGAGCTCTGACTCCTCCCCTGCGCGCTAAAGCTTAAACCCTGCGCAACTTCCCCCAGATCTGACGGCTGTCGGGACTTCGCTAATCTTCCCTGTGAATCCTGGCCGTTGACCCTTCCTACTCGAGGATTTCTTCAGAAAACTAACTGTCCTCCTCGGCACTTGCCTCCAACTCCTGTGCTTGTACTTCCTTCTCAAACCTTCCTCGATCCAACCCCCTTGGGCTCTCTTTCAACAATACCACGAAGGAACTATACCTCTTGAGCTTGCGCTCAGCCTTCAACGCTTTCCAAGTGTTGGATCTTTCAGACTCTGCGCACTCTCTGCAGCAGCATTCGTCTAACTCCTTTACTCAGACTAACAGCTGAGACTTCTTCTTATCCAGCCTGCACGCTCCTTGCAGGACCTCAATAACCCAAATCAACTCCTGGGCAAATAAAATCAAAAGGTTCAGCTACTGAGCCTTCATCGACACACTCCTTGTGGATGAATTCGACTGCACACCTTGCAGGAATCTCTCGGCTCAGATAGAGAAACAATTGAAACTTATCCTCTTCCCTTTCAGACTTCAACTAAAACCTGAAATCACATGCACAACATATACAAAGCAAATGCATCACCAGAAAACAAACATTCATGAGCACATAAACAACATACACAGAGAAACACCACCAGTCATGAATTTGAATCAGAATTCCATTCTATTAATTCAACATCTGTACATGGGTGTTCTCCACAATTTCTCTGCTTGCTCTTCTCTTCTAAATGCTTGATTCTGAATAATGTTACAATGATACAACGAGGGTGTCTATATCCGTTTTCCCTCTCAGACTCTAAAACTGTCTAATCTGGAAATAAAATCCTATCTACTTGCATTAAATCTATTAAATGCCTCCTATCTATTTCAGACAAGAGCGTATGGCTCGAGGTCTGATACAACATACAAAAGGCGCTTCCCATAAATGGTGCATTTATACATTGGCGCATCATCTTGAATGAAATTCAAAAAGTTTCGGCTGGACTTGTCTAGCTGTTTATCGTCTTCTATGCTGGCTCGCTTGTCGTGGACGATGCTCCTGCATCAGTATTCTTATTATTATTTGATATATTATTCATTGGATCAATCCCCATTGTGGATTGATCATGTCGGCTATTGTATAAGGACCAAATCCCCTTTTGTGGATTGGTCATAATGTAATTGTAAAAGGCAAAAGAAGAAGTCGGCCCCAGAATATATCAAGAGGCCCCGAAATATAATAAAGGTGGTTATAACCACCCAGTTTGAGAAGTCGACCCTGCCAGTGAAGAGACACTTCACACGTGCCAGATTTGTATAAATAAGGAGGCTAGCTTCTCACTTAGACACACACCTCACTTGCTCATTGAGAGACAAGTTTCAGAACTGCAGTTGGAGAAGAAGCAAAGAGAGTGGCGCATCTTTTAGGAGAGGATCTTCTGCATTAGTTTAAGTTATCTCTTGGTATTGTATTGGCTATCTATAATAAGGAAGTTTGGCTGGGTTTTCTTCCCCTAGAGGGTTTCCCAGGATAAATGCTGTGTCTCTTGTGATTGTGTATTTCTCAGTGATCTTGTCTTATGTTGCTGTTATCTATTGAAATGCAAAGAACTATAATAATGGCTTAAACATTAACAGTCTTCAGTGATTTCAGAGCAAGATCCACTTTTGGCAGTATAAAGACCTCCCCTTTGCTAGGAAACTGATAGTGATTGGGAGGATTCTATAGGCCTCTCACAGCTACTATGTCTCCTTTTGGTTGTTGAGTATAGCTCAGTTTTGGTGTTTGGAGCATATTTTGCTATCTTACTTATGGTCGAAGTATGGACGTGTGTATCATGCCCAAGGATGAGGAAGGGATAGGTTCGATTGATGTCGCGACCCAGTAGAGCATCCTTGCTGCCAAATGAGTGGTGCATTGCTTAGAAGGTGCTTCTCCTTGGTAGGGGTTGTTGCATCATTGGTTGATTACCGCTTAGCATGTTGGCAAGGTTGGGAGAGTCTTTGGTTTATATGACATTATTTCTTCCCCCCATCTATTCCAAGTTGCTAGCTTGTTTGTCTTTCAGAGTATTTGGACAACTTGGAAGATGGTAGCAAGTTTGGTAAGATGGAATGCAAATGGAAATAGAGCAAGTTGGGATTTGGTGTGATGTCCAATTTAGAGCTAGAGGTTGCATGGTTTTTGTATTGTAAAGATCTTGCATTTCCAGGCTTGTCATTTGAGTGGGAAGGGTATCTTCTTTTGGTAGGACCTATGGGACTTAGTGGTGCATCCATGGAAGGATTGGCGTACTCTAGCGTGGGAATATGCTTTGCTTCCCTTTGATCAATCGACTATCACTGAGCTTGTTGGGCTCATCCCTTTGGAGAATGTGTTAAGAATGAATATTGCAATACAAGGATCATTTTGGTGGGATTGGGGTTGGACCTTTGGTGGCCCCCTACAACAGTATGATTCTCGTAGGCCATATTCCCTTTTGCATTAACATCATGCTTTAACCCATGTGCTCAATGTGCATTGGGTGTCAATATATTCGAAGGACATGTGGGTTCATCGATTGCATAGTGTCTAGTTTGTTCGACATTCCTACAAGCTGTGGGTTTTTGTGTGGTTGGTTATTTACCAGGGGCTCCCCTCTAAGGTCAGGTTGGCAAAGAATGGGTTATTTGATGGTGTTTGTCATGTTTTCCAAAGCTTTGAGTCAATGAAGCACATGTTTTGGGAGTGTCAGTTTGTGCAGAGTGGTTGGAAGTATGTCTAGGATCAGTATTCAGTTCTTTGAGGCAAGATTCATTGGTGGACAACTTTGCTTGGTGATTGCAGTGGGTTGGTTCATTCCTCTTTCATTGGGATTTGGTATTGTCTGAGGATATATGCTTTTTATACCCTCTGAAAGATCCGTTGTAGGTTTGTCTTTTATAATGAAGTCAGTTCTTTATGTGCTTTCTGTACCATCTGGCAGGATGAGGTACATACACAGTTGTTGGCTGAAGGTTCTTTTATTAAGGATGCTGAGTCTCTAGATGCAGTAACATATTCTGATTTTATTTCCACTTTAGTAGCTCTAAGGAAGAGGATATAAGTTCCATTSTATATAGTATATACCCTTCCACTTTTTGATTTGTTGATGTAAATATTTCCTTGTATGTAAGGACGTACTTTTAAAAAAAAATATARCACCAATAAGTCTTGGAAACTATCTCCAACAAGGATGGTCAAACAATAGCATAAAATGAGTGGCAAAGTGAGTGATCTTCARTTTTCTGCCGAATGAACACCACTAAGATACTATGAAGAAGACAAATCCATAAAAACTCTATGGAATCCAAAATCCTCAAAAACTGAAAAACAAATTACTACAAAGAACAAATCATTGTAAAACTAATACCAATATTTGGTGTATAACATGCACAAATTAGATGAAGAAAAAATATATTAGTCAACAAGAATTGACTTGAGCAACTTATCTAGCGAYACAAGAGGATGGACTACTTTGAAAACACCCAAAAAAAATGWTGTGATTTATACAACAAAAATGAGAAAGTAGATGAATTATTCATACTTCAAAGATGTGAGGTCTATTGAAATCTATGTCTTGAATAGCTCTCCTCTTTGCCCATACCCAAAATCTTGTTGCCATATATTTGTTTGTCATCCCAAAATATGCTTTCCATCTTTGGCATTTGCTAATACTTTTTTCTATACCTTCTTAATTTAGGCTCATAAGGAAACCAATTCTTAATATTTATGTGCGGGTTTTTTAAAGGTGTATCAGTAATATAGTAAATGTTCAATTTAATTGTCATAATTTTGTATTGTTTGTTTTTATCAAGTGTCTTGACTAGTAATTGGAGTCTTGGAGACTTATTAAGTATTTATTGATATTTCAAACTCTCCAAGCTAGTGAGGCTATGACATTTAAAGCAACATTATTTTGTGTTCACTAGTAGTGTTCTTAAGCATTTAGTCTCATCTAGGGATTAGTGTTCCTAACAATTATGAGATAGAGGTGGTTTATGAGGCTCTACCCACACCAAAAAATTTGCCAATCTGAAAACATACTTTGGCTTGCAAGATCTCAAGGTTGATGTGTTAGCATCCTCTCTCTCTCTCTTCGTAACTAACACTGCCAATGGCTTCAGTGCCATGCCTTTTGGGGCCCTCTCTAGCTTGTGGTTGTTATCTATTTGATGTTTGCAATTGCACTCTATCTTACTTTAGTGGTATATCCCTATGATGGGATTCATTCCACATAAAATTTATTGGAACCAAATCCTAATCGGAACTAGGTTGCCCCAAAATTATGAACCAATCTAGAACTGACCAAAAAACTAGTATAAAAACAAATCAAATAAAAAAAACATAAAATATCCAAATTTTCATTAAAAATATATTCATGTACATCAATGTAAAGCCAAGCCATTAGACACCAAATATTGTAATAATAATAATAATAATAATAACAATAACAATAACAATAACAATAACAATAACAATAACAATAATCATCTAATTTGTGACACCCTAGCTAGACGCCAAATTTGACAAATGAGACCTCCTTGTTTTGGGACAAGGGACTTGTTAGCACAAATTTATGCACTTGCAAGAATGTTGATAAATTATGAATGAGCAAGCTAGAAATACGTGCAACTCTAGGAGAAGATGCCCCAAGTGCCACTGGCAAAAACTCCTCTCCATTTGGTCTGGTGTGTGCCAACCTCGGGGGGTGTCCCTAGTGTTTGGTATGCAGTGTGCACTATCTTCCCTGTAAATCTGCAAAATAAACGCAAAAATACGCACACAATATGACCTTTGGCTAGCTATTAGGCTACCAAAGGGGTAAGTAGTATAATTTTAAAATTGAAGTGGTAGAATTTCCTGCAACGTCAGCTTTAAGAAGTATGGAAAAGAGAGAAAGAAAGCACAATTAAATAGGTGAATAATACCAAGATAAAAGTCTAAGAACTTCTAAACAATGCATAAATTTCAAACACAATACCAACAATCTTTGAAAGCTTGATACGACCATAACGAAGTTTTATTTCTGTGCTTGCCAAAAGGTTGGTTGCACGATAAAAACAAGTACTGGAACGGGTATAGTGATGACCCCTACACAAATAAATAGAAGCTAGAGAATAAAAGAGAGAGAGAATGAGAGATAGTCTGCTGCTGCTGTTGAAGAAGTCGACCAAGAACCGATGTAGAAACCCTCAATATATAGGAGAATGAGGGCGCATATCCCAATAATAGCTTCTTCTTCATGCAATGCACACTAGAAGAAAGAGTTAGGTAAGGTAAGCATGCACTCATGTGTAACTGTTGAGGTGATGATGATAACCTGTGTGGATGCTTTGAGTTAACTGAAGATCACTGAGGATGAGGGATCCATGCACCTACAGTGTAGAGACATGCGCATGGGAAAGAGGATGAGTGGAGAAGGGAGGAAATATGCGCACGTGTGGGAGTGAAAAAGGAAGTGTGCATGGATAGGAATGAGATGTGCATTAAAGCAAGGAAGGAATGAGCAAGGAAAAGGGAGAAATAAGGAAGAATGCACATGAGTATAAGCAATTGCATTAGGAAATAGGAGAAAGCGCAAGTGAAAATAGGAGAATGCGCTAGGAAATAGGGAGTAGGGAGAGAATAGGGAGATGCGCTAGGAAATAGGGAATTTGCACTAGGAAATAGGGAGTAAAGAGAGTTAAGGAGTGGTGCATGAGAGGGGAGTGGAGTTAAGTGAAGAAAAGGGGACACACGCCAAGGCTAAGAATGGAGTAAAGTGAGTGAAGTGAAAATGACTCTTTAGTTAACTCAAGCTTGCCAACTATCCATGCCCACCAAACGCCAACTCATCTCAACTAGAAAGATGTGCCACATGTCCTCAAGCAAAGCGCCTAATATCCTCATGCATGTCACACTTTGAAGCTGTCAAATGTCAGAATTTGGACCTGCCACATGTCACCATGCATGGCGACCACACCTGCTAATAACAACCTTGCTAAAAATAGACATGCTAAAAAACATTGTCTGGCCAAAAAATATGAAGACCAAATATTTCTAGGACTGCTAGGAGAACCATGCCAAATATAGTACGCCTAAAAATAGTCAATGCTAAAAATATAAACTCCTTGCATGGTAATGAAAATGGGTTCATCGGATTCGATTTTCGGCAAGGAACCCAGATATGTACTTGGAATCGTCATCTGAACCCTAGATCTCCAATTTCTATAAATAGTAAGTTGCTCGCATGTCGTTCGGAAAAGGCTCACTGGAATCGTGAGCTCGCAAGGACTGTGAATATGTGATCAAAACTGGCATGTGGACCTCTGATCTTTGTCTCCTTAAAGTAGGGAATATGCTAAAAATAGACACCTCTCTCTATCCAGACACCTCTCTCTATCCATAAGTGTAATGTCCCCATTTTGGGACATCATTATATTACAGAGTGTTATGCTGACGAGAGTAGCCAGATGGGGGTGATAGCGAGTACAAGAGCTATTGAGGGGTTTTATTGGGCTCGACTTGCATTGTTCATCTTATTTCATCATCATGATCCATTCCACACAACTTGGCTTTGGTTTCGTTGCATTTCGACGATTTCTGTAATTTTGAGTTATTATGGGCTATATGTTTATTAAATTCACTAAGAAGGTCATATTGGGCATAATACTCCGGGGAACCTCTTAGTGTAACAACTCATCGGAATCGGGAGGAATAACACTACAGGATATGATGATGAGAAGTGACTTTCAGTGGCCAAAGAAGCCATAAGGAGGGATTAATCACTTTTTAGAGGTAAAATGATTAATTAATTAATTAAAGTGATTTAATTAATTAATAATAAAATAAAGTAAAAGTCACTTGGAGAGACAAGGTTAACAGGGAGGATAAAAGAGAGATAAGGGCCTCTATTCTCTCATTATGTTGATTATCAGTTTGATATCTGGCTTCTTGCTAGTGAGCCCATGTACTTGGGGGTTTTGAGGGTTTTGACTTAACAAACCCTAGAGATCAGCTCGGTGGTGAAAGATCCCACTCAACTTGGTCCAAGCTTGGTCACGGAAGTGAAAGATTCCTCCCTCACCATTCTACATCAGTCTATCCCAGTTATAGGTGGATTCTTCAGCATCTACAGGTACAAAAGAGGAGTGGTGTGCAGCATTGAGGGTTTCCAGCAGGAGGGCGCACTAGAGGAACTAGATCCATTCGATTTGTGCAGAGAGAAGGATATTCGAGGGGTTTATCTGTTGAGGTAGCATGGTGGAGGCCATAACACCCTTCTTGGCCTATCTGGGGTGTGTTATGTCTGAGCATTGATTTATTATGAGTGGCACGATTCTCCCACTGAACGACGCATTGCAGAAAGAGAGTTTGTTCATCTAAGGGACCAAAACACCTCCGATCAGCAAGAAACTCATCCTAGAGGTTTCTAGTGGCCCGATCTACATTTTGGGAGAGTTTGGAGTGATTTGGAGAACAGGAAGAGGAGGGCCGAAATCTAGGGCATCTCCATCCACCAGGGTAGTGCGCAACTCAATGAGTTTGAGGGGATTCCATTACACAGGACAAGGATCTCACCTTGTTATTCATTTCTTGGAACTATTTGGCCTTTGGAGGCTTGTATCTTCTCCTCTTGATCTTGCTTGAAGGTTATTGTCATTTTGCTACTAGATCTCAGCTATATTGTACCAAATCTGCAGATCCATTGTATCAGGGTCTTCTACTATTATGAATAATATCAGATCTGAGGTATTTGTGATTATTCTTGTGTTGTTGATATTGCATCTTGTTGATTATATTTCATTGCTATACCTTCTTTAATTGTTGGCTGCAAACACAAACAAACCACAAGATTAAACCTTGGTGCAACTCATGAGACATAAATCCGCAAAGTATTTGACGAAATGCCACAACCAGAAAACACATAAAAATCAATGAAAAACACAATGTTCTTGGCATCTTGGCTTGTGAACATTACAGTGGTATCAGAGCGTTGATCCTCCTAGCCAGTGCGGATTAGCGCATGCATCAGAGCCATAACTCCTGCCAGCCTGAGAGATCTTCCATAAGGAGAGATGGATATGTGGGATTTTGCTAGAGGGATTGTTGATTGTGAGAGGGTATATCAAACCCTCAATGAGATTCTTAGGGATCTAATAACATTCCATTAGTTTGTATCCTTTAAAAATCCTAGTTGGTATCCTTTAAAAATCCTAGTTGGAGCAAAGATGAGGTTACACATTGGGTCGGCGTAGCAGAGGAAAATGGAGCCAGAGCAGCTAGATGGAGGGAAGCACAGATTAACCCTACACCCATTAGGAGCAGGGAACTTTGCTACAGTTGCAAAGAGCCTTGGGAGCCAGACCACAGATGCAGGGGTAAAGGGAAGGTGCACATTGTTGAGGTGCACTATGACAGTGAGGATGAGGAGATGTATGAGGTTGCAACCATAGATGCCTATTTAGAGCAGTCCGATGAGGCTAGTAACTCTTGCACATTTGAGAGATAGTTGGATGGACAGGATGATAGCACATGTTCTTTATCTTCGACATCACGCAGTGTTGAGGATTCAACACTTCAACATTGTGGTGACACGTGTGAGGATTCACAGGAGTTAGCACTGAGATATGATGAGAGTAGGAGGTCGGATGACCTACCCTTAGGTGTAGACATGGATGTCAGGGAGTCATGCGTGGAGGAGGATGAACTTTCTATGATGACCGTGACACATTTGTCATCTTTTCAAACACCTATGATAGCCACGACACATGAGGATATCAGTGGCATCTATGATATGGTGGAGGAGCCTTGTGTGAGGATTGTACATTAGGGGCCTATGGATCTGCATACCCAGGAGGAGAGACATGACTTGGAGAGAGTAGAGCTTACACATACCTATCAGCATGAGGAGATTGAGTCACCTCTTTTGGAGACTCCTTTGTTTGATCAAGTTGGGGAGATAGACAGTTTGATGGGACACTTACTTCCAGGACCGATCTGCAACTATGAGGATGCACTCCTTATTGGTCGAGATGACCATAGCACGTGTCTGGGCACATTTGTATGGGATCCAGGCGCAGATGATAGTAGCAGGGTGAGTGCATAGGAGGATACAACTGCCCATACCTGATACAGTGTGATTCAGATGGGGCTAGCAGTTGGTGATGGTGTGCAGTGGCATACAGGAGGACCCAGTAGCGCAGTGGACAATGGGCAGTTTAGTGCCTTATCTCTTGCAGAGAGTGTTGTTGGGGATTCCATGGTTGACACTAGCAGTGAGGGGCATGAGGTAACACCTCAACAGGACTGTGATCAAGAGTCACGATACTGGGCAGGATAGTTGAGGGTCAGTGAGGACATGATCATGGCAGCCACTAGACGCATCGATGACACACATGCATTTGTGGCAGATTATTGCTGGAGGGCATCGATGGCACATGATAGTTCAGATGGGGTATTTTCCATGGATGACTTTCATACTCAGGGAGAGAGTGTCTGTGATAAGGGCCGACTACCAACAGTTGTTGATGGACAGGAACTACCTATTGGAGATTGGCGAGATATATCACAGGGCACTGAGGGAGCAGGAGATTGAGGTGGACCGACTCACTCATGAGTTGGTGAGCACACAAAGATTCTTGGAAGGCACACAGACAACTCTTCAAGAATCAGAGTCCAGATCAGAGGAGCTCCTTGAGGAGATTAGACAGAGATCCACTACATCTATCTTAGCAGAGAGTCAGATATATCCTTCAGCCACATTGCTAGAGGATGTTGGTGGTTTAGCAGAGGAGCACCAGTTGATGGAGGGGCATGAGGAGTACCCAAGATCACTGATGAGTATGGAGAGATATGATCCGGAGATGCAGGAGGATGTC
This sequence comes from Picea engelmannii, assembly GCA_009831015.1. NCBI lineage: Eukaryota > Viridiplantae > Streptophyta > Pinopsida > Pinales > Pinaceae > Picea > Picea engelmannii. The sequence goes on from ML799617.1 coordinate 202,265, forward strand.
CATGTGTCACATGAGCTACCCTCCACGAGGATCTTTGAGACAGTTGAGTACTCACATACGCATGGGGACTCTAGAGCCAGGGGCAGTGACGGGGACACTTCCATTTGTGTTCTAGGATTGGCTGACCTTCATGTAGGGGTTGACCTAGTAGAACACCCAGGATCCATGATGTTGCAGGAGTATACAAGAGATTACATGAGTATGCAGGAGCATACAGTGGTGAGTGATAGTTCATAGAGACATGCAGAGGTGTATGGTGGGATTCAGAGGGACACACTGGATTGTAGGGAGGAGACACACTTAGTGGAGTCTGGAGATTCCCCTCCTTTGTAGCAACACATAGTACTGGGAGATCACCTTCACAGTAGCAACAACTATCTGAGTGATGATGGAGGGAGAGTTATTGACCAACAATTTGTGGAGTTATCTATTGTTGTACCTGCTAGTTGGAGTTTAGACGATGATTCACCATGGATGCCAGTGGATGAGCTCTTGGTCCAGTCCTGGGAATTGATCAAAGCATATGATACCTTCCAGTCCTATAGACGGTTACAGATGTTTCTAGTAGTTTTTCCCGATACTTTCATCATTGACAACAACATAGGGGGGATAGACAGTGGCAGTGGACATGGAGAGTTGGTCGACCGAGACCACCTGACAGGAGAGTCTATATTGCACACAACAACATAGGGGTGGATCATCAGAGACATACAATTGAGACCTTGGGCGTGATGGTGAGCATCTTAGGCCACGGGATAACAAACATCTCAGAGGGCAACACAGATCTAGATTATCAGGGGGATGAGCATGGAGGGCTTCCGACAGTTATCGGTATGACACATGAGCAGTTAGTGGGGATTGTGTTAATGTTTAAGCCATTGTTATAGATGTTTGCATTTCATTAGATAACAATAACATAATCCAAGATCACTGAGAAATACACAATCACAAGAGACACAACATTTATCCTAGGAAACCCTCTAGGGGAAGAAAACCCAGCAAGACTTCCTTAATATAGATAGCCAATACAATGCCAAGAGATCTCTTATGCTAATACAAAAAGTCCTCTCCGAGATATGCGCCACTCTCTCTCTCCTTCTCCGG
>ML799617.1:209818-221985 GCA_009831015.1 Picea engelmannii
TCTTCACTGGCAAGGCCGACTTCTCAAACTAGGTGGGTAAACCCACCTTTATTATATTTCTGGGTCTCTTTAACATCTGCGGGGGCCGACTTCTTATTCTGCCTATTACAATTGTCTTTTGACCAATCCACAAAAGGGGATTTGGTCCTATTACAATCACCGACATGATCAATCCACAATGGCGATTGATCCTATGAATAATATATTAATAATAATAAGAATACTCTTTGTAGTTACATTATTTCAACAGATTGGAAGTGATGAACTTCCAATTTTTCCATGGGATCCAGGAGTCCATTTGGTTAGTAGGTTGTTTCATCTTATGATGGCCCAGGTTGCGCCAAAGAGAAACATACTTCACTCTTGGATGGTTTTGAGAGGATTTGCAGGGGTTTGTCTTATGAGGCGAGACAGGTTCTCCCTATTGATATTCATGATCGAGTATGGAGATGGTTGGGCAGATGTTGGTCCCACAAAGATACTGTTACAGGTTCAGTTTCTTGACAACAGGTAGAGTTTTCACAGATATTTCAGCATGGGGATCCAGGAGTGGGGGATCCAGTATGTACATTATGAGCAGACAGTCATGATTAGAGTAGTGCAACGTCAACATGGTGATATTGGGCAGAGACTAGCATGGGACCTGGGGATTGTAGGGCTGAGCATTTCATTGACTGATGGAGGCGAGTGGATCCTTGCAGGGGAAAGTCACTTTGACTTTCCATGGAGCTTCAGTATTGAGAGGAGCACGTCACTTGAGGGTGATTCATTGAGGCCTTGTAGAACCTCGCTATGGTAGCATCATGTTCAGTTGGTGGAGACCGCGTTGGTCTTGGTATGGACTTGGAGGATAGACTCATTCCGGGTGGAGGCCATGTGTCATTTGCAGGAGACTCATGGTGTTGATATGTTACAGGATTATGCCTCACAGGGTATTGCAGTTCACGTCTTGATATGGGATGTAGAGGGTGGAGTGCGTGATAGTTCAACTTTGAATGGAGCCTACTTTGTGTCCCACAGGTGGACATGGGACCCCGCTATTATATGTCGATTGATTCAATTATTGCTTGAGGACAAGAAATATTCTAGCAGGAAGGACTGTAATGTCCCCACTTTGGGACATCATTATATTACAGAGTGTTATGCTGACCAGAGTAGCCAGATGGGGGTGATAGCGAGTACAATAGCTATTGAGGGGTTTTATTGGGCCCTGTTATCGCGCAGTTTGTAGTTAGGATAAAGATAGATGTGAAGAGGCAAACTGGCGTAACTGGAACCAATCCCACCCAATGTCACCTCGATGGGAAGGTTCTTTTTGTTTAGGGAGGTAAGGCCCAAGGGAGACGTCCACGGTGACGTGGGGTTTTGAGAAGGCAAAGGATAATAAGACAAAGGTAAATTTCTCCCCCCTCACAAGTCACCACCGAGTAGATAGTCCGACTAACAACCAATAAAGAGAAGTATAAACAAAAATAGAGATGCACTTGCCCGAGACAAACCAACAAGAAACATATCTATGCAAGCTTACTCACTTGGTTAGTACTTCATGTAGTCAATGACTATCTGATATGTATAAGCAACTGAATAATAAATATTGATGAAGTCAATGTTTGTAAAATAGCAATAATGCACAATGTCACTTCAATAAATGTTAAGAAAACGTGGCACTCAATTGTAATAATTAACACTTCATTATAGTAATGCCTCTAAATAACCTTCCAATTGCTCATAGAAAAACGACAGTTGCACAAAGAGTTTAATAGCTAGAGATGACGGCAACATTCAGTTAGTAGTGTTAGTTTTAGGCTAGGGTTAGAATAGTTAGGGTTTCATTCAAAGTATTGAGAGTTGTTTGATCATAACATTCACAAGCTTGGTCTTAGATCAGTGCGTTTCCAAGGTTAATAGAGTCAAAAGGAGGACGCAGGAGTTGAAGGATCAAGGAAGATAGTAAGGCTAAGGACTGGAGGGTGAAGCTTTGAGGTGTTGCTATGGCAAGGCCTCAAAATCAAAACCCTAGGGGAGAGAGGCTCACTTTGGTGTAGGGGAACTAGGCCTCAGTGTTCTCTCCACCTTCCTTAACTCAATGGCAAAACGGCTAGCTCAGAAAGTGGCATGAAACTAAAACGAGGATCTGCAAGGCAACGTGTTGCTATAACAAATGTTTTACCAACAAACCCTAGAAAAACGACTCATCAAGGTGTAGGGGAACTAGGCCTTGATGCGTCTTCTTCTTCTTAGCTCAGAAAAGTAAAAAGGCTAGCAATGAAGAGGGGAAATAGAGTGTAGCTAAGGCTAGGCTCTTTCTCTCTTCAAATAATGGCTGAAAATCTTGACGGGGACATGAGACAAGGACCTACGATGTGTGGTTGTCACCTAGGGTTTATTCAACAAATTTATAACAATATATGTAAGAAATAACAATACAACCATTCAATTAAGAAGTTTTGCAAATATTCACTTACTTTCACCAAGAAATAGCATAGCAAACCCTAGTTGTAACACCTTCCATCAAGAAATATGCTAAAAATGCCAATAGAAATCCAAAAATGCCTTCCTTCAACAATTGCACCTCACAATTTCAGCCAAGAACCAAAGTGTAGCACAAATTTCAGACCTCACTAATGAGTGAGTCAGAGATGATGAAAAAAACGAGAGTGAAAACTCTCAATTTATACTGTTCCATGACCTAATTTCACTTTTAGGTCATAAAAAGGTCGACAAGGCCAAAATACTAAAAATTATATTGTTTTACATTAAATGATTAAAATGAAACCCTAATCAAGCTAAAGAGAGACGTCATGCCCCTCTTAGGGTGGCGTTAACCCCTTCTAGGGCAAATGCAGCATCCTGGAGCAAAACGTTAGTCCTCCCCGGGCTTCTCCAACCTGCCACACGTGCCAACATTGCCAAATCTGCCTCCCAAGATGTCCACAAGGCTGGATGATGTCATGATCATCATGGGTGACGTCTTGGGCCTTCCAGGGTCAACGTTCCAATGGAGAGGGCACAACCCCCCTAGGTCAAGCTCTGCCAGGGTGCCTCTGGTGGAACGTCCTCCTCTTCTCTGGTGCAAAGCCTCTGGTACATCCATGTCTTGTCTCTGCGCCCTGATGGGGTCTCAACATCCATCTGGTGGGCTCTTCAGCCCCATGAAGGTCCGAACTGATCATCTCCCCATGCGTACCGGTCCAACGTGGTACCTGTCCGTTGAGCATGATCCTGCACATCAACAACTATGCCCTCCGTGGGCTCGTAAGTCACAGGGATCATAGCAAATGTCAATCACATCTCATCATCAATAATATTAAACATGTTCATAAAATGCCTAATACCTCATTCAAAAGCTCAAAGACATTACACAAGCCTGCAATACAAGTTTGGAGAAAATGACAGGGCGTCCTATTGCGCTAGTGTCCACTGGAAGAGGAAAGTTTCCGGAAGAGACCTCATTCGAGCCATGTAAGTGGGTGATGTGGTCAAGGGATGTCCAAGCAAGTGGATGCAATTAGTGCAGAGGATGCAAAGCTTTACCTGTGGGTGCCTTTGTAGAAGGCGAGCTGCACCTGTCCTGGATGCAAATTTTTCCAAGCCCATTCATGCCTTTTATTCTTTATTTTTTATTGCCTTTTTTCCTTCAAGAGGCTAATCAGGGGACATTGCCCTAGCGTGGTGACCTGTGGTGACAGTGTTACCCACAAGTACTTTCGCAGAAATGAGAAGGCTGGCTCGTGATGAGACCCCCTTTCCCTTGGCCATGCAGCCAAGAGTCACTACTCTGGCGTGGTAACCAGCTGGTGGTAATGTCATACTGCTAGGTATCCATGGACCTAATAGGTTGGCTCGTGATGAGACCCCCTATCCTCTGAGTAGGCTTTGTTTTATTATTTTTACGGGTCCCTTTTGTTTCTTGCTGAGAAGCCTTTTATTGCTTTCTCGGGGATCCCTGGGTGAAGCATTTCGAGGTTTTATTCTTAGTCTTTTATCTTTTTTTATCTTGCTTTTACCTTCTGGGCCTTTAGCCCCTTCTTCCCATGAGATAAGGTGCAGTCCTGAAAATAGGTCAACCTAGTGCCTGGACAAGTGTAATGGGGTAGATGAGCGGGAAGCAAGATGAAAAGGTGATGCTATGATGGGAGTGGACGATGGCTTTTCAGAAGTCCCCCCAGTGGCAAACCAGAACCTACGGACATAGGCTTACTAGGGCATCCTGTCAATTCCCCCAGACATGGTCAAGTGGGCAAGTATAAGATCCAAGCATTTGTTAGAAACAAAAGGAATTAAATGCACATATTCAAAGGTTTTGAAGATCAAAGTGACACATACCATGATACCTGGACTCATTACCTCATGGAGCAAGAACCATCTCAGACACAAGACCAAGACGATGGTGATGGATGCTGTTGCTGTTGACAAAGTAGAGGCGTTGAAAGGGAGAAAAGATGGGCCCTCCAGAGCCATGCCAAAGTCGATCCGACTCTCTGTACTCCATGTCTAGGACCTGTGGGCCTCGAGACATGATCTCCTAGTTATCCCAAAAAGTGGAGATAACATCTGGCTCCAACTCGGGGACATGTGCTCGCCGTAGAGCGCATGAGAACCTCAACATCTCTGGCATAACCTGCGTACCTGCTTGATCTCAATAGCAACTATTAGCAACTGGTTGGGGTGGTAATGCCACCCCAACATATATATGTATATAGACTGAAATAATGAAATCATAAATGTAAATATAAAGCAAACTACTTACATGTACTTACCTGTTAGCTGGATGTTGGGTGTAGTCAAACAACCAGTAAAGCTAATCCAACAACGTCCCACGATACCTGCCTTTGTGCTTCATCATAAACCAAAATAGTGATAAGTCAAGCACAAAAATGACATGGTTTAGAACATATATCATATCATCGGAAGTCACAAAGTCTAACTCATGGAGGCGGGTGGGAGGGATAAAATCATGCTACGTCAATCTCTGATGAAAGTGCTCAATCTACTTCAGGAAGGGGTCATGAAAAGTCCAAGGTTCATAATACTGACTCAATAGGTCTGTAATCTGGCTACCCAGGACGTCCTCACACTCTAAAGGGACTGACAGGGATTTGGCAAATGACTGACAAACTTTTAAGGGAAAGTTGAAACACTGAGATGATAATCTTGAACTTGTAGTTTTCAACCAACCCTTGGATTTTAGGGTTTGCTTTAAAGGAGACTCAACACAAAAGATATACCTCCCAACTACACTCTTAATGATACAACAAGGTAAGGTAATAAGAGGTGGCTGGAGAAAAAGGTCACGAGAATCCTTCATTAGGCAAATGACGCTCTTACTCCTAGCAAGACTTGAGTGCAGCTGTGGTAGATAGTCATCCTCATAGGATAAATCTAAGTGCTTGGAGGAGTACTCATCAAAGCCCTCAAGGTAAGATCGAAAATCGTCAGGCAAATACGGTACTTGGTCAACCTTGAGTGCTTGGGGAGCATCGGTAAAAATCTCATCTCCTTGTTGCCACTGGTCAAGAGTAACTTGCTGTGATAATTGCAAAGGCAACACTTGGAGACGACTCTCTATGTCATAGATGGGATCCATATCATAACTAACTGCATCCCACCTACGTCTCCCAACATGTATGAACTCATCAATGTTATCAGCGATATCATTATCGGTATCATAACATGCAGGATTTGAAGCATTCAAGGACTTGCTTATCTCCTCCTCATCTTCCTTATCACAAAGTAGAGCATCATAAAAAACTAGGGGAAGAGGGCAACTTACTGTTTCTTCTCGTGCAGGAGCTTTGAGGACTTGGGTGCTTTCAACATGCGTTATGGTCTCATCCTCAGGAACTACCCCTTCATCTTCAATTGTGCAGCAAGGAAGGTCTACTTCTTTCGGGGATTCCATTTCTCCTTCATTTTCTGAATCATGGGTGTTATGGGAATCCTGAAATGGAAAGCGACTAACCTCATCGTCCTTTTGTTGTGCACGAGAAAAGGGCTCTTGGATGGCCTCATCAGAGGAAGGAGCGCAAGTTGGTTCTTCACCATCTTGCTTAGGTTCTTGCTCCTTAATCACGTCTTCATTTTGTTGATCAAAAACTTGTTCCCTTCTTTCTTGGGGATCATCAGTAAAGGTTTCAAGGGAAACTAGTTTTATCAAGTTGAGAGTGTCCATAGTACGGTCATTGATTTTGGACAAGGAGAGATTTACCTCTATTCAAATGGCCATGTTGTGAGCTTCTGTAAGTGTTTTTGGACCCTTTTTATTTAGGAGGAAGCTTAAATGCCCTAGAAGTCCATTAATATAGAGATACGCGAGGTACTTGCCTTCAGGACAATGGCTTTTGGGAATCTGGTGAAGCAACTTTTGAAACCTTACCCCGAAAGCTCTGACAGTCTCACTCTCTGTTTGTTTTATGCATTTGAGTCCTTTCACTAACAATTGGATATCTTTTAATTTCATGCCCCAACTCATGAGAAAGATTTCTTCTAATTGGTCCATAGATGTGATGCTAGCGATTGGAAGATTATCATACCATCTTCTAGCATTTCCATGCAGAGTGGCAGAGAAGAGTTTCATTACCAAGTCTTCCGCATCATCACTGATAGGGTGGTGCTAAAAGAAAGCCCAAAATTTGCTCATGTGATAGTCTAATCTTTCTCCATCCATGCCAGTGAATCTAGGGAGCCATTTTTCATACCAGGGGGGCATTTGTCTAGGGTATCCCGGGATTTTACTCATGTCTAAAGACTTGTAGTTTCCCGGGTCCCATTGTGAAGTCATAGTTGGCTTTGTCATCAGTGGAGTTGCCAGATAATTTTCTTGAAACTATCAAAAGATAAGGGAAAACACCCAAGGTGGAGTCGCCAAGTAAGCTTGTAAGAGGAAGACTCTAGAGGCAAGGCTTACCGAAAAGGTTGTCGTCTTGAGGAAGTTTTGACTCGGTGTTCCCGACAACGATGCCAAAATGTTATCGCGCAGTTTGTAGTTAGGATAAAGATAGATGTGAAGAGGCAAACTGGCGTAACTGGAACCAATCCCACCCAATGTCACCTTGATGGGAAGGTTCCTTTTGTTTAGGGAGGTAAGGCCCAGGGGAGACGTCCCCGGTGACCTGGGGTTTTGAGAAGGCAAAGGATAATAAGACAAAGGTAAATTCCCCCCTCCTCACAAGTCACCACCGAGCAGATAGCCCGACTAACAACCAATAAAGAGAAGTATAACCAAAAATAGAGATGCACCTGCCCCAGACAAACCAACAAGAAACATATATATGCAAGCATACTCACTTGGTTAGTACTTCATGTAAGCAATGACTATCTAATATGTATAAGCATTTGAATAATAAATATTGACGAAGTCAATGTTTGTAAAATAGCAATAATACACAATGTCACTTCAATAAATGTTAAGAAAACTTGGCACTCACTTGTAATAATTAACAATTCATTTTAGTAATGCCTCTAAATAACCTTCTAATTGCTCATAGAGAAAACGACAGCTGCACAAAGAGTTTAATAGCTAGAGATTACGACAACATTCAATTAGTAGTGTTAGTTTTAGGGTAGGGTTAGAATAGTTAGGGTTTCATTCAAAATATTGAGAGTTGTTTGATCATAACATTCACAAGCTTGGTCTTAGATCAGTGCGTTTCCAGGGTTAATGGAGTCAAAAGGAGGACGCAGGAGTTGAAGGATCAAGGAAGATAGTAAGGCTAAGGACTGGAGGGTGAAGCTTTGAGGTGTTGCTATGGCAAGGCCTCAAAATCAAAACCCTAGGGGAGAGAGTCTCACTTTGGTGTAGGGGAACTAGGCCTCAGTGCTCTCTCCTCCTTCCTTAACTCAATGGCAAAACGACTAGCTCAGAAAATGGCATGAAACTAAGACAAGAGGATCTGCAAGGCAACGTGTTGCTATAGCAAAGGCTTTACCAACAAACCCTAGAAAAATGGCTCATCAAGGTGTAGGGGAACTAGGCCTTGATGCGTCTTCTTCTTCTTAGCTCAGAAGAGTAAAAAGGCTAGCAATGAAAAGGGGGAATAGAGTGTAGCTAGGGCTAGGCTCTTTCTCTCTTCAAATAATGGCTGAAAATCTGGACGGCGACATGAGACAAGGACCTACGATGTGTGCTTGTCACCTAGGGTTTATTCGGCAAATTTATAACAATATATGTAGGAAATAACAATACAACCATTGAATTAAGAAATTTTGCAGATATTCACTTACTTTCACCAGGAAATAGCATAACAAACCCTAGTTGTAACACCTTCCATCAAGAAATATGCTAAAAATGCCAATAGAAATCCAAAAATGCCTTCCTTCACCAAGTGCACCTCACAATTTCAGCCAAGAACCCAAGTGTAGCACAAATTTCAGACCTCACTAATGAGTGAGTCAGAGATGATGAAAAAATGAGAGTGAAAAATCTCAATTTATACTGTACCATGACCTAATTTCACTTTTAGGTCATAAAAAGGTCGACAAGGCCAAAATACTAAAAATTATACTGTTTTACATTAAATGATTAAAATTAAACCCTAATCAAGCTAAAGAGAGACATCATTCCCCTCTTAGGGTGACGTTAGCCTCTTCTAGGGCAAATGCAGCATCCTGGAGAAAAACGTTAGCCCTCCTTGGGCTTCTCCAACCTGCCACACATGCTAACAATGCCAAATCTGCCTACCAAGATGTCCACAAGGCTGGATGACGTCATGATCATCATGGGTGACGTCCTGGGCCTTCCAGGGTCAACGTTCCAATGGAGAGGGCACAACCCCCCTAGGTCAAGCTCTGCCAGGGTGCCTTTGGTGGAACGTCCTCCTCTTCTTCGGTGCAAAGCCTCTGGTCCATCCATGTCCCGTCTCTGCCCCCTGATGGGGTCTCAACATCCATCTGGTGGGCTCTTCAGCCCCATGGAGGTCCGAATTGATCATCTCCCCATGTGTACCAGTCCAACGTGGTACCTGTCCGTCGGGTATGATCCTGCACATCAACAACTACCCCCTCCATGGGCTCATAAGTCACAGGGATCATAGAAAATGTCAATCACATCTCATCATCAATAATATTAAACATGTGCATAAAATCCCTAATACCTTAGTCAAAAGCTCAAAGACATTACACAAGCTTGCAATAAAAGTTTGGAGAAAATGGTAGGGCGTCCTATTGGGCTAGTGTCCATTGGAAGAGGAAAGTTTCTGGAAGAGACCTCATTCGAGCCATGTAAGTGGGTGATGTGGTCAAGGGATGTCCAAGCAAGTGGGTGCAATGAGAGTAGAGGATGCAAAGCTTTACCTGTGGGTGCCTTTGTAGAAGGCGAGTTGCACCTGTCCCGGATGCAAATTTTTCCAAGCCCATTCATGCCTTTTATTCTTTTTTATTCTTTATTTTTTATTGCCTTTTTTTCTTCAAGAGGCTAATCAGGGGACACTGCCCTGGCGTGGTGACCAGTGGTGACAGCGTTACCCACGAGTACTTTCACAGAAATGAGAAGGCTGGCTCGTGATGAGACCCCCTTTCCCTTGGCCATGCAACCAAGAGTCACTACGCTGGCGTGGTAACCAGCTGGTGGTAATGTCATACTGCTAGGTACCCATGGACCTAATAGGCTAGCTCGTGATGAGACCCCCTATCCTCTGACTAGGTCTTGTTTTATTATTTTTAGGGGTCCCTTTTGTTTCTTGCTGAGAAGCCTTTTATTGCTTTCTTGGGGATCCTGTGGCGAAGCATCTCGAGGTTTTATTCTTACGCTTTTATCTTTTTCCAGCTTGCTTTTACCTTCTGGGCATTTAGCCCCTTCTTCCCACGAGATAAGATGCAGTCCTAAAAATAGGTCAACCTAGTGCCCAGACAAGTGTAATGGGGTAGATGAGCGGGAAGCAAGATGAAAAGGTGATTCTATGATGGGAGTGGACAATGGCTTTTTAGAAGTCCCCCAAGTGGCAAACCAGAACCTACGGACACAAGGTTACTAGGGCATCCTGTCAATCCCCCTAGACATGGTCAAGTGGGCAAGTATAAGATCCAAGCATTTGTTAGAAACAAAAGGAATTAAATGCACATATTCAAAGGTTTTGAAGATCAGAGTGAGACATACCATGATTCCCGGGCTCATTACCTCATGGAGCAAGAACCATCTCAGACACAAGACCAAGCCGCCGGTGATGGATGCTGTTGCTGCTGACAAAGTAGAGGCGTTGAAAGGGAGAAAATATGGGCCCTCTAGGGCCATGCTAAAGTCGATCCGACTCTCGGTACTCCATGTCTAGGACCTGTGGGGCTCGAGACATGATCTCCTAGTTATCCCGAAAAGGGGGGATAACAGTTCCGACTTGTATCGTTCATGTTATTTCATCATCATGATCCATTCCGCACAACTTGGCTTTGGTTCCGTTGCATTCCAACAATATCTGTAATTTTGAGTTATTATGGGCTATATGTTAATTAAATTCACTAAGAAGGTTATATTGGGCATAATACTTGGGGGAACCTCTTAGTGTAATAGTTCATCGGAATCAGGAGGAATAACACTACAGGATAGGATGATGAGAAGTGACTTTCAGTGGCCAGAGAAGCCATAAGGAGTGATTAATCACTTTTTAGAGGTAAAATGATTAATTAATTAATTAAAGTGATTTAATTAATTAATACTAAAATAAAGTAAAAGTCACTTGGAGAGACAAGGTGAACAAGGAGGATAAAAGAGAGATAGGGGCCTCTATTATCTCATTATGTTGATTATTAGTTTGATATCTGGCTTCTTGCTAGTGAGTCCATGCACTTGGGGGTTTTGAGGGTTTTGACTTAACAAACCCTAGAGATCAGCTCGGTGGTGAAAGATCCCACCCAATCTGGTCCAAGCTGGGTCACGGATGTGAAAGATTCCTCCCTCACCATTTTACATCAGTCTATCCCAGTTATAGGTGGATTTTTCAGCAGCTACAGGTACAAAAGAAGAGTGGTGCACACCATTGAGGGTTTCCAGCAGGAGGGCACACTAGAGAAACTAGATCCATTCGATTTGGGTAGAGAGAAGGAGATTCGAGGGGTTTATCTGTTGAGGTAGCATGGTGGAGGCCATAGCGCCCTTCTTGGCCTATCTAGGGTGTGTTATGGCTGAGCATTGATTTATTATGAGTGTGGCATGATTCTCCCAGTGAAGGGCGCATTGCAGAAAGAGAGTTTGTTCATCTAAGGGACCAAAACACCTCCGATTAGTAGGAAACTCATCCTAGAGATTTCTAGTGGCCCGATCTACATTCAGGGAGAGTTTGGAGTGATTTGGAGCATAGGAAGAGGAGGGCTGAAATATAGGGCATATTCAACCACCAGGGTAGTGCGCAACTCAGCGAGTTTGAGGGGATTCCATTACAGAGGACAAGGATCTCACCTTGTTATTCATTTTTTGCAGCTATTTGGCCTTTGGAGGCTTGTATCTTCTCCTCTTGATCTTGCTTGCGGGTTATTGTCATTTTTCTACTAGATCTCAACTATATTGTACCAGATCTGCAGATCCATCGTATCAGGGTCATCTACTATTATGGATAATATCATATCTGAGGTATTTGTGATTATTTCTTGTGTTGTTGATCTTGCATCTTGTTGATTATATTTCATTGCTATACCTTCTTTAATTGTTGGCTGCACAGACAAACAAACCACAAGATTAAACCCTAGTGCATCTCATGAGACATAAATCTGCAAAGTGTTTGACGAAATGCCACAACTAGAAAACACATAAAAATCAATGAAAAACACAATGTTCCTAGCATTTTGGCTTGGGAACATTACAATAAGACCCGTACAAACTACTGTCTCTGAAACAAGGAACACCACTAAATCAATCCTATACTTGAACTCATATGGGAACCAACCCTGTCTCACACCAAGCTATCTTTGGGAAAAATATATGAATGCTAGCAAAAGAAAACATCTTAACCCTCAGGATTTGCAAGTGAGAAAATCCAGGCGTTAACAAGACCCCTCTTCATAGTGATTTGACTTCTTAGTCTATGGAGGTGTATGTACTGTTAAAATAATGTAACTGCAAAGTGTATTCTTATTATTATTTGATATATTATTCATTGGATCAATCCCCATTGCAGATTGATCATGTCGGTTATTATAAAGGACCAAATCCCCTTTTGCGGATTGGTCAAAAGATAATTGTA
>ML799617.1:238766-260369 GCA_009831015.1 Picea engelmannii
GGGTTTTCTTCCCCTAGAGGGTTTCCCAGGATAAATGTTGTGTCTCTTGTGGATGTGTATTTCTCAGTGATCTTGTTCTTATTATGCTCTTATCTTATGAAATGCAAAGAACTATAATAATGGCATAAAACATTAACACTTTTCTCTCTTGTACTTATTCCTCTTTTCAACACTTCCATATCAGATGGCCATATCAATGTCATGTGTCTCCAGATGATGAGCAATTCAAAGGTGGCATTTCCTTGGGAGTTGAGCAATTCTATGACGATGGTTGGATCTTCATATAGCCATCGACGCTTGCATTTGAGTTGGGTTATCTCATACCCACTCTCCTTTATATTTTCAGCTACTGTTGTATCTCTATTGGGTATGCCCACTCCTTTTGTACTTCAACATCCTTCTCCATGCCCCCATGCTAAGATTAAGGGGGGATGTTGGAATGATGGTAATCTTCACACATGGTTATTTATGTTTAAGCACCCTCTTTATTGTATTTTTTATGTATTTAACTAGGTCGGCCTAGTCACCCTCTGGGGGTGTGTGCTTTTGTTATGTGGGCCCATAACCCCCTTTTGAAGGGTTGCCTCCCTTCTTGAAAGGACACCTCACTTGAGTTGTGTATAAATACACAACTCGAGTTGTCATTTGTATCATCTCATCATCTTGATTTAAGAGATTGATTCTTTAGCCTACGGGCACCGTATCTTGTGTTTCTCTTGTTCACGGGTTCATCTTCCCTTCTCTTTATGATGTGCTTATGGTTCATGTTTATTTAGAGTTTGTGGGTGGTTCCATTCGATCCTTCTCTCTCTCTTGTGATCTCAACAAGCATATGCATTAAAAAAGAGCATGCCCAAACTAATCTATCACTTTAATATAAATTTGTATCAATCTCCGATAAATTGCCAAGGAGCTTTCCCCAAGTTAATCCTATTGTGGAGTTTATGAATATTGTCTTTCTGTCAGTTCATCGACACCCAGTCGAATGACTAGTGCTTAGCTATCGCTCCTATGACTGGAATCTAACATGACGACTAGCTTACAATCACATAGATAACCATTATTAGTGCCATATGGTAAGTAAATGCACTAATGCAACCCTGCTGAACTTTCTCGTGACTGAAATCTAACAGAATGACTAGTTTACAATCGCATAGATAACCATTATTACTTCCATATGATAAGTGAATGCACTAATGCAATCCTGTTAAACTTCTGGCTGATTCCTTTATGCTTGAAAGGGGGTAGATACGTTCTTGTCACACTTTTTGAACTTCTAGCTCACCTTCCAAGTCACAGTGATAATGTGGGTGCCTAATAAGCACAGAGTTACTTGATCCCCAAGCTTCGCCAGCTCAAAATCAAAATCCTTACTATGAATCAAGCTTTCTTTTTGGTAATGTAATAATATACATAGAGTAAAGTTGGCACAAGGTCATTGGCAAGTCAGAGGCTATGCAATCTTGATCTTTCCCAGTTTTCTTCACATTCTTTCCATGCAGTAATTTTAATAAATTAATAAATTTGAACGGTTTGTTAATAGCACTAGCCAATAGCATATGTAGCAATGATATAGTTTCTATGCTAACCAGGGTTCTTGTGTTCATGTGTGCAGTATGTGCCAGAAAACTATGTATTTGTAATGGGAGACAATCGCAACAACAGTTACGATTCTCACATTTGGTATGCTTCTCTAACAGCCAATCCTTCCCTCACCCCACACCTGGGCAGAGAAAGAACAAATAGTTCTGTGTTTAAGACAAACCCATTTGTAAGAGTTACAGCTCAAATATTCTAAATCTGGATACAGGTTTTCTAATCTCTTATTGATGGTAGCCTTGTCTGTGGACAACAATGAGAATCATGTTGACAAATATCTGTTATTTGGCAGATCGACCTTGGGAGCAGAAAGTGACTTGATTTTTACTTAGGAAAAATTGTCTTTTACTTTTGTCAGCATTATGTTTTGGCTTGTATTATGGCCTTTTAATAATAACCATTTCTTTCAAGCATCTTTTAGGAGTTGCCTAGAGACTTGAAGTCTGTATTTTTTTTTCTTGCGTTTATACTTCCAAAAGAAGCAATTTCTAGTTAGAAGGGTTCCACATGCTTTTGTCCCATGCTTATTCAATGATCAAAATGTGGCACCGCAGACTGATTTCTTGGAGATCAGATATATTAGTAGCTACGTAACAGGACACGACCCCCAGGGGTGCTGTGTCCATATCCCACATGTCAGACATGGACACGCTAGGACACATGTCTGACACGTGTTTGGCATTTTTTCTAAACACTTGTCAGACACGTGCCCTAGCCATGACAGATGTCCAACCTGTTTGACTATAAAAAACAGTTTTCACTGCTATTTTTTCACTTTCAAATGTATGGAAAATGCCCTTATGGTCTCTCATTGTGCAGGTGAAGGGTAAAATTGAGATTTGAAGGGATTCCAACTTCCAAGTGTTCTGTCAATTTTCTATTTTCTAAAAAATTGAAACTTTGTCTATATTTCATTTCTTGTATTTGTAATATTTTTAATATCTATAATTTTTTTGAATATATATATATATATATATATATATATATATATATATAAAACGTGTCCTCCATGTCCTGTTTCCAGGGTCGACGCGTCCCATGTTGGACACTCGTATTTCTGTGTAATGTGAATTTAGTAGCCATTGGCATTTTTAGTTTGGTCTTAAAACTGTCTTTCCTGTTAAAATATATTGTTATGTACTAGCCATTGGCCATATTTATCATAAATAAACTTCGAACTTCTGTTCTACATTTAGGGTATTCCAAAACTTATGTTATTTGGTTACATTATAGTTGTTCCATGTCTCTCTTCTGCTGTATTGGTTGAGGTCTGACCACTCCTAGAGAATTTTAGGATCATGCTGAATCCTAAGTTGCACAAAACGGGGAAACGTTTCCAAGTTTCCGAAACCGGGACAGTACAAAACATGCCCCCCCCAAAATGGAAACGTCCGGGGAAACGCCTTATATAAAAAAATTAAAAAATATATATATGTGTATATAGTTTTTTTTTAAAATAAGACATTATATTGCAAGAAAAACATAATGATGCAAAAAAAATGCAATAATGATGCAAAAAAAACATGAAAATGCAAAAAAAATATATATTTGACTGTTTGGGGGCCCCATGGCCCCCTTTTTTTTTTCTTTTTCTTATTTTGCCTCAAAGACGCCTGAAACGCTGGCCGTACGGGCTGGTACGGCCAGGAAACGCCGCCAGCTGTACTGTATGGCGTTTCCAAATCGGGAAAATGCCGTACGGTACGGCCGGGGGTGTTTCCTAGCCGTACCGTACCGGTTTCCGAGTTTCGTACTGGTTTCCTGCCCGAAACCAAGGAGGGGGGGGGGTGTTTCCTGCAACTTAGGCTGAATCTAATTATGTGAAGCATATACAATGTGCAACTCCTAGAGCTGTCCAAAGTAAAGCCTGATTGTAAATTTTTACCATGTAAAATCCTCTCAACAATGTATCATGGTCTGGATAATGACAAGCATGTTTAGGATCTAAATATTTGGTAACAGTGCCTTTAGACTACAGTCACTCTAATTCCAAAGTAGGATACTCTAGAGACATTAGAAGAACCCTTTTTCTACCCTGCCTGATGGAATTTCATGAAATCTTTCTGCAGATTCCTTGATGCATAGACATTTTTCTCGTTTGATATTATATTATCTATCTTTATCTATTCCAGTATAAAACTGGACAAAGTTTTGTATTTAAGCCTTTTTATCTAATTTTTGAATTCTCATCTCTGAAACTCTTTGTAATATACATGGCTGAAAAGCAGAACAAGTAACGTCTATTCCTCTTGATCTCTAGTTTAATCCCTGAAAACGAAGTGATGTTTTTGCTTTTCCAATTGAGTTTGTTGGCATTACTTCTGTCTCATTTGACAATATCTTGCTGCAACTACCTGACATTTTTCATTTTTTTTTTCTTTTCCAGGGGACCACTGCCTGCCAAGAACATATTAGGGAGATCCGTACTGCGTTACTGGCCTCTAACTAGAATAGGAAGTACAGTTCTTGAGGAAAGGGCAACTTCATCATCAGAAGGGGCAGTAGCACCACCTCTGAAAGTTGAACAGTAATTCATCAAGAGAGTTTCTCTTGCTCGAGTTTATTCTGGAACATGCATGCTTATGGAACGAGCTCCAAGGCATCTGCAGACTGGCAGAAGGGGACTTTCGTGCAACAGATTCTGCAAAGCCTATTTGCTGCTTCTACTGGAATATATTTGGTAGGACGATCAGTAGTCTTGGACCACAAGATTGCTTGCGATTTCATCTTGTTTGTGGTCTCATTTACACACAAAAAATGTAATGTTTTGAAGGTGCCTCTCTTCAATGGATTGAAGTCACTTCTAGTGCCCTGAAATATGTGTGCCATTTGATATTTTTTAATCAGCAAGAATATGATCACCCGGCATCACTGGTCCTTCAATTTATATGAGCACTAATCCTCAAAAAATGTAAAAGCAGAGCCAGAACCAGAAAGATTCTCAGCAATTCATGCTCAAACTATACTCTATTTTAGTGGTTGTACCATTTTTCTAGCATTATTGAATCATAGTTTGCACTACTTATCTATGTCAATCAATGTTATCAGAACCAGACCGGAACTGGCTGAATTGGCTGGTCCGATCGGTTTGGACAGGTTTCCGGTCCAGTTCAGGGTTTTTGACCATTTTTGGCTGGTTCGGTACTGTACTAGCTTTAAGGCACCAAACTGGTCGGTTCCGTACAACACCGTATGATGCGGCTAGGGACAACCTAAATCCAAATTTAAAAAAATAATAATTCAAGGGGATGCTTAATATCTAACCCTAGGGCCTATTAAAATCTATTTAAAGAGGACCCCCTCCATTTCACTCACACTATTCATTTGAGCTATTTGAAATTCTTGAGCTAAGTTTCTTTGAGCAGTTTTGGAGAGCTGTTAGGCTGTTTTGAAAAGGTTCTTGGGCATATTTGGAGAGTAGGTTGAAGGGCTAAGCTAGAGAGTGTTTGGGCTGATTTGGAATTGTTTCAAGGGACTTTTTAAAAATTTCTTGGGTTGTTTTTGGAGGTGATTCAAGGGTGCATTTCCATAATTTTGTGGGTTGTTATAGAGCTGTTTTTTCTGTTGTTAGGAGTTGCTCTTCTTCTCAATATTTGAAAGGCTTGTGAAGGTACGTCAAAGCTGTTTTTCTTCTTCTATTATTTTCTTTAAAATTGTTGGTTTTTTTTCGTAGCAATTAAGAATTCCTAGGGTTTTATTTGCAGATTTTTGTTTATTGGTGTAAAAATTGCCATGGCTCCTAAAGGCAGGAGGGATTTAGAATGGGTTCATTGCAATTTGGATGAAGAGGGAATAAAAGTATGCAACTATTGTGGGAAGAGAATTAGGGCGGGGGGTGGGGGGGTTATCCATAGGATAAAACAACACTTAGCATATGAAAGGGGACAAGTAGAATCTTGCAGAAAAGTCTCTATTGATCTAAAAGAGGAGATGCAAGGTTATATTGAATCCTTCCAAGCAAATAAAGCCAAGGCCAAGAAGATTAAAAAAGACATGTCAAATGGATGGTAAGTATGCCAATGACCCTAAATATCATATACCTAGTTTTGAATAATCATCCATTTTTCTTGTTGGACATAGAGACGAACATGTATTTGGCCCTAGTTCATCCAATTTGAAGAGGGCACATAAAGGGCTTGACTCTTTCTTTGTACCCTGCATCACCCTTGGTGCTTAGCCCACCCTTGATGCTAAATGGAAGAATATGGAGGAGGCTGCTTGGGAATGCATTCCTCGCTGGTGGTATGATGTAGACATACCTTTTAATGTTATTAATTCTGCATATTATCAACCCATGTTAGATGTTGTAGATTCATGTGGTTCGGGCTTCAAAGGCCCTAGTTTTCATGATATAAGGGAGCCACTTTTACAAAATAAGGTCTAAAGAATAAATGAATACCTCATAGAGTTAAAGGAGTCATGGAGTAAAACATGGTGCACAATCATGTCTAATGGATGGACTGATGGAAGTTTCCGCACTACTATCAATTTCTTAATTGCTTGCTCAAAAGGCACTGTGTTTCTTAAATCCGTGGATGCATCTAATTAGGTGAATGATGCACAATTATTATTTCATATTTTGGATGAAGTAATTGTGGAGGTGGGGGTGTAGAATGTTGTACAGGTCATCACAGACAATGCCTCCAACTATGTTGCAACATGAAGGATGTTGGAGAAAAAACACCTCACCATTTGGTGGACTCCATGTACAACCCTTTATTTGGATCTCATGTTTGAGGATAATGGAAAAATTGAGTGGGTGAAGAAGTGCGTGGAATAAGAAAAATCCATAACTAGGTACATTTACAACCACACATGGGTTTTGAACCTTATGAGGAAAAACACTAGGCATAGAGAGTTTGTTTGGTTAGGTATTACATGATTTGCATCGAACTTTCTTTCATTGCAATCCATTGTTCAACAAAAAGACAACTTGCGGAAGATGTTTTCTTGTGATAAATGGAATGCATCTCAATGGAGTAGAGAGGCCAAAGGGAAATATGTGGTTGACTAAGTGTTTGAAAAAAGACAGAAGAGATAGTGCTATTTGTTGTCGCACAAGTTGTAGGTTGGGCAAAGCTCGACCCAACCACCAAGTGGCGACAACTGAGGGACACTATACCCAATGTTACCTCGATATAGGTCCCACGCTTCAAGGGTGACTAGGTCACTCTAGGGAGGCGATCCTGGTGCCCTGGGGGGATTGAGACACATGGAGGGGAAGGAAGAGAAGTATCTCCCTAGAGGTAAATGATGGAAAAGAAAAGTGGCTTTGATGACTCATCCCTGGGTGGTTTAAGGTTGCCAAGTCTTTGAATACCTGCAAGAGTGTTTGTACTTGCCCAAGACACAAGAAAAACCACACTTGCATATAATATGTTAGGTGGACAAGCAGTTAAGATTGTCGTCCCTAATTTGTAGCGATCAAACAATATTAGCTATCAACAATATAATGATAACAAAGTTTGCAATTAAAGCTGCTACAAGTTCAGTTAAACATGCAATAGGTGAACCAACAATGACATAGTCTAGCTTGCACAAAATAGTATGAAACTTGAACAATCAAACAAGGCTGTTATGAAACAGTTTTGCAGAGATAATTTTCAGCCTTATGGTTGTAACAAATAATGCATTACATCAACAAAATTACCCAATGAAACTTGCCCAAAAATTGACCAAACAGTGCGCTCTAGCAAGTAGAACATGAGGGCAAAGTTTTAGCTTAAGTCTAGGGCTAGTTTGTGAGTTATTAGGGTTAGAAAATTTAGGGTCTCTGCAGCCTTATGGCGGTAGGGTTAGAGTTATAACAACAACAAAAGTGTTGGTAAAAAGGGATGCCTCAATGAGGCAAGTTAGCTCATAACATGAAGAAGAAAATCCAAGTGGAAGAGCTTCAAGAGAATGACTTTTCACATCTCCCAAGGCAACAATTTATTTCTCCAATGCAACAAGTGACGACTAGTGCCTTTAATGGTTGGGTTAATGGAGTCAAGAAAATAATAAGCTAGAGGTACTACCTTCCTTGGGAGTGTAAACCCTTTTACTCCCCAAGGCAAGTATCCCTAGTTAGGGTTTAGACTAAGAGGGTGTATGCCCTTATACTTCTCTTAGTAAAACCTTGCTAAATTAATACTACTAGAGGAAAATTATGATGGAGGTTAAGGTAGGGGTGTATGCCCTTATACTTCCCACCTAGCTCTAGCAAGATAACCTTGACTTGAAATACAAATGATATCACAAGCAAATTTTCTTACCAATTCAAGGAATAAATGCTAAGATAAACCATCGCAATAACAAGAGAAAATCCTTCCAAGGCTAGCGCACCTTTCCTCCTCTAGCAATAGACCAAGAACAAAGCACAAGATAGCAAGAGAAGACCTTCCAAGAACTAGCACATGCTTTTATCAACTAATAACAAAGAAAGATAGCCACACAAGAGCACAAGAAACAAATAGCCAAAAATGCGCAAGTCCTTCCTTAGTAGCTCTCACAATGGAGAGGCAATATTATGAAGCGATTTGAGTTTGATCTCAATTTATACAAAACTATTAAACATAGTTTGTCCACATAATTTAGGGTAAACCACAAGAAAAGGGGTCAACAACCCTAATCTTGCCCCTTTACAAAGTAATATTAAACAATTCACTCTAAAATTTACTTCTTGCACAAATGAAACCCTAAAACAAGAGGACGTCTCCCCTTTAGGGGACATTTTGGCACTTTGAAGAAGTCGTTGGGGTAGTAGATGCATAGTTAGGCCTCAAAAGGCCACTTGTCACTCATCCAAGTCCTCTCTTGATGGTCTTCAAGCCTTCTTCCTTCAAAACGTGTCACATGTCATTGAACAACATCTTCACCACCAAACCCTAGCCCTTCTAGGTGACATCAAGCTTCCAATGAGACGTTTTTCCTCTCCTAGGCAATTCGTTTGGCATGTGAGGGCTAGGTTATGTCTTCCAAGTCATCTTCCAGGCCTCCAAAGTCAAGTCTTCATGATCTAGCATGTGAGCCTTTTGCATCCAACTTGTGGGCTTGAAGCCCCAAGGAAGCCCAAGCTAGGCTTGTTCTTCCAAAACTGTCCACCAACTAGGTCCCACAAAGACAAATAAACACACCCTCCAAAGATCTCAAGTCAAAATATCATGGTGAGTAAATCAAATCAATAAATGAGCAACCTATGCATGTGCATCAAAGATTACCCGGTCAAACAAGTAAGTGCTCAAAGACATTATGCAACTTTCCAAGCTTGGGTATGGGAGGGTTGACGAGGTGTCCTATTGGGTATATTTTTCCCTAGGTCAAGGAGTGTTTCCCAAGCGATCCCTCTCTAAGCCATGTGAAGTAGATGAAGTGGTCATGGATCAAGACTCATTGGGCATGGGGTTCATGACATACAAGGGGTTGTAGTGTCTCATTTCATGGGTGACTTTGTAGAGGGTGTGTGGCACCTTCGTTTGCGATGCACATTTCCCAAGCCCATCTTCTTGGCATTCTTTATTTCTTTCATGTTTTAAGGAATGAGTTGGTTGGAAGCCGAAAAAGGGCTATTAGATGGGCGATTCGTGGAAGGTGGGAAAGCGGGGTTCAAGCTCTAAGCCCGCATCTTCAACTTCTATTTGAAAGGCCACTGTCCTGGCGTGGTGTCTAGATAATGACAGTGTCACTCACAAATACCTCGCAGAAATGAAAAGGCTGACTCGTGATGAGACCCCCTTTTTGTCAGTTGTGTAACTGAGAGCCACTACCCTGGCTTGGTGACCATATGATGGTAATGTCACACCGCTAAATACTCGTGACCATGATAGGCCGGCTCGTGATGAGACCTCCCATCCTCCACCTAACCCCCTAAGTATTCATTATCATTCAATTTTGTAGGCCCCCCTTTTCTTATAGAGAAACGTTTCATTGCTTTCTCGAGGATCCTTGGGCAAAGCATCTGGAAGGTTAATATGTAGGATTTTATCTTTTTAGCCAACAACAATTCCTCTGGGCCTTTATCCCCTTCTTCCCATGGAATGAGGGACAACCCCTTCTTGGGTCAATACACCCTAAAATCCCAAGAGACAAGGAAATGGGGGTTTTAGGTGATGGAAAGTGGTAAGTATGGCTGGGAATGGTATGATGGCTTTTCAATGGAGTTTCTAGTAGAAAACCCATTCTGGAGGAAGACCACTTACTAGGGCACAATGTCAACCACCTATTAAATTTGGAGCTTCTATTAAGTTCTTTTCAATTTACTAGACAATAATAGCATAAGCAAGATCATTGAAAGAAACACAATCACAAGGTGCACAACATTTACCCTGGGAAACCCTCATGGGGGAGAAAACTGAGCAAAAACTTCCTTAATATAGATTACCAATATAATGCCAAGACAATAAACCAAACACTAGAGAATATCCAAGACTGAGCAATGCACCTCTCTCTCCTTCTTCCGACAACTGCAGCTTCCTTCAAACTTGTGCAGTAGATGAGTGACTTGAGTGAGTGAAAAAATGAGGAACACTCCTCACTTATTTATACTAGTTGGTAGGCGCTAGGGAGGTGTCTCTTCATCAAGCAGGGCCAACCTCTTCACTTAGTGGTTATAACCACTTTAATTAGGCTTGGGGGGCGACTTCTTAATTAGCATGATATAATTAGGGTTTGACCAATCCACAAAAGAGGATTTGGTCATACATAAGCCCCGACGTGATCAATCCACAAAAGGGGATTGATCTATAAGTAAATGACTAAAAAACAAGTAGAATACTCTTTGCAGTTACAATATTTCAACACTCCCCCTTAACAAGAAGGGTATTCTACTGGCACAACTCAATACAACATCATCAGGAGAGAGAGAGGGCAACAACATCATCAACATCTGGAACACTGACTGACGCATCTATAAATCATCGAAAGTTGTTCTCGTCATCAATATTATCATCTTTCACAACATGGAGCTGGAGTAGCATCATCATCATCGTTCACAGCATGGAGCTAGAGTAGCATCATCATCATCGTTCACAACATGGAGTTGGAGTAACATCATCAACATCTTTAGCATGAGGCTAAAGTAATATCATCAACATCTTTAGCATAAGGCTAAAGTAACATCATCATCATCTTTAGTGTGAGGCTAAAGTAACATCATCATCTTCTTTAGCATGAGGCTAAAGTAATATCATCAACATCTTTAGCATGAGGCTAAAGCATCATCATCAATATCTTTAGCATGAGGCTAAAGTATCATCATCAACATCTTTAGCATGAAAGCTGAAATAACATCATCATCATCTTCAACATGAAAGCTGAAATATCATCATCAACATATTTAGCATGAAGCTAAAGTATCAACAACACGAGGCTGGGGAAACATCATCACAACGTCATCATAGCTCAAGGCTAGAGCATCATCATTACAACACGAGGCTGGAACATCATCAACATCAACACTAGGTTGGAAATCATCAGCACGAGGTTGGAACCACATCAACATTAGCACGAAGCTGGAAATCTTCAACACGAGGCTGGAACCACATCAACATCAACACGATGCTGGAAATCTTCAACACGAGGATGGAATCAACATCAACATCATATGCAACCGAATGAGGCAGGTGCAATAACATTTTGTGGTACTCTCATAGATCCAAAGGATCTACCCAGGAATCAAAAGATTCCTAAGGACATAAAATCCTAATGGAACTACCACGTGGTACTCTGACAGACCGTCCTTACCGGACCTTTGGGATATGCCTAGGAATCATAATATTCCTCAGGATTATAAAGATTCTAATAGAGCTACCACTACTGACCATAGCTAGCATATACATGCACAAGTACTCTGACAGGCCGTCCTTACCGGACCTTCGGGATCTGTCCAGGGATGATTAGTCCCCTAGGATATAAAATCCTAACTGAGCTACCTGCTATTGGTCAGGATACCATAGTATTATCAACATCACTCCCCCTTTCGAGGGAGGTCCTTTCAGACTATACTGAGCTTGTCTCGAAAGTGCTCAAACTTTACATGAGACAGAGGCATGGTCAACACATCTGCAACTTGCTCATCTGTGCCAACATATTGGAGCTTTATGGCTCCCCTCTGCACCATATCACGAATGTAGTGATATCAGATTTCTATGTGTTTCGACTTTTCATGTAACACAAGGTTCTCCGTCATCTTTATGCAACTCTGGTTATCACATAGAATCACGGTTGCTTCCATCTCCAGATCAAATAGATCTGTCAACAACTTTAGAATCCATATGGCTTCACAACTGGCGGAACATGCAATAATGTATTCTGCTTCTGCCGTGCTGAGAGAAATACTGGATTGCTTCCCACTCTGCTATGAAGTCATGGCTGAACCAAGACTGAAACAACATCCTAAAGTGCTCTTTCTGTTAGAAACACTTCCTGCCCAATCTGAATCAATATAACCAATCAGTCTGAAGTCATGATCTCCATTATAACTGAGACCAAAGTCCAATGTACCCTTAAGGTATCTCATCACATGTTTTGCAACAATAAGGTGAACACGTCTGGACTCTACCGGATATTGACTCAAGGTGTTCACAACAAAACATATGTCTGGCCTGGTATTTGTCAGATACATCAACAATCCAATGATCTGTCTGTACATCATAGCATCAACCAATTCTGACGTAGTATCAACCAGGAGTTTCAACTTTGTTTCCATGGGTGTGTTCATGGATTTACACTCCAACATATCAAACCTCTTCAGTATTTTAATTGCATACTTCCCTTGGTTAAGAAAGATCTTCTCTGGGCTCTGCCAAACCTCAAGACCTAAGAAATAATGCATTAGGTCTTTCATCAAATTCTGTAGTGAGTTTCTTCTTACAATCTGTGATGAACTTTTCTTCATCTGTCAAGAATACATCATCTACATATAGTAGCAACATCACTGTCTCATCATTCATAACCTTGAGGTAAAGGTTAGAATCAACTTTACTCTTGGTAAAGCCCAAGCTCGTCAAGAAGCTGTCAATTCTACCATATTAAGCTTTGAGAGCTTGCTTCAACATGTACAGAGCTTTCTTCAACCTACAGACACGAGTCTTTCTTTCTTCAACTTCAAATTGAATCTTTCACATCACCTTGTACCAACCTGGTACACTTTCTTAGCTGCAACTTAGTATGCAAAATCATGTGCTAGCTCTATGTTCTTTTTGCAAAGCACTATCTGTCTCACTACCAGAGAGCATGTCCTCTACTCTCATTGCAACTGTTCCTCTGGAACTAGGACTCTACACCTGCAACTGCTCTGAAGCTGAGAATGGCTGCTCCATTCTCACTGTGACAGTTGAAATATGAGAGTAACTCCTCTACTTCATTATGAAAACAACTTCATCTTAAACTGAGAGTGGCTCAATAACTGATATTGAAGATAGCTCTTATGTTTTCATGGAGGTAACTCTATCTGCTATTGTCGTCATGTTTCCATGGTTCGACTACACCATCTGCCACTCAATTTTAAATATGGGGATTGCTCCCCCTGAATCTCATAATCATGGTTGTTCCGATTGTCTTCATGAATACTAGAACTAATTCTTCAGTTACTGGAGAAAGTGTCTTGCCATAGTCTTCTCCCTCTTGCCTGGGAGAATCCTCTGGACACAAATCAAGCTTTGTACTATTATCTGCAACATGCTTGATCTTATAGATCAGTCTTGGAAGTTATCACTGAACTCCTTTCAAGTCTCAAGGCAAAATCCATATCCCAGTCCTTCTGAATGGATTCCTTCTTTATAACTGAAACAAGGGAATCTTCACAGGAGATTTCATGTCTCCTCATCTGATGTTTTCTGAGATCAGGCTTACTCCGAGTCTTCAAAAACTTCATACTCTATGCATGATATACTTGGTGTTTAATACCAAGTCTTAATATGAAAAGTTGAGTCAGACTTCAACTGAATTCTACTTCCTGTGAAGGTGGCTTCATTATCCATTGACCAAGTCTAATGTTTGGTCATCTTTGGAGCCTTTTGCTCCTTACAATCAATCTTCATATGAGATACTCTGTATCTCAAAAGTAGCTTCTTCTTCATCTTCTTTTGTACATGGATGTATATGGTTATGTATACAACTTAGATAGTCTGCTTCATGTTTCATCTAATATGTTGCCTCTTGCAACCATCACTACAACTCCCTTCAAGGTTATCACCTGTGACCTGCCCAAAACAAGAACAAAAAGGGAGAAACAACATACAATAATAATACTCTTCATAGCAATAGAAAGTACAATTGTCATAGTGGCTCCTTTAGAGATTTTACTTGTGACTTGTCTGAAACAAGGGTAAAAAGTAAGAAGTACAACCAAATGAGAGAAACACTCTTCTAGTGTTGTGATCAATCATTCCTCCATGGTAACCTGGGACCAAAACAAGAAGTTTTCTCCTGGAGGAGATGTTAGTTATATTTGGTAAGTGATCACACTAAGCATTTACTTCAATATGCTCACATGCTACCAAGTATAAAACTTTTCAATCTTAACTAAGTTTCTATCTTAACTATAGTGTTTTCTTGACATGTGCAAGTTTTGAATCTTATCAACTTAATCAATCAAACCTGAAACCTGGAGTTTTGTCCTCAAGAATGAGTGTGTTGTTTTTCTTTCAAGTCTCCTTCACTCAAGGTGACAAGTGATTTCTTCAACCTATCTTATGTACTAAGACAATGTGTTATATTTGACAGAAATCTAAGTTAGAGAATAAACTCAACTTTAATCAATCTTGATAATTTTGACCAATGGTTAGTATGATTTCAACATGGAACCTAGGTGTTCATAAGGTCAAAATAATGTGATAACAAATAAATGCATATCAAGATAATCAAACCTCGGGTGCATTATTCCTCTAAATGTGTTGGATCTGAGATCCTTCTGAATCTATGATAAAATATCCTTTCTCCTGCAAACACTCGTTAGAATAATAATACAGTGTAAACATATGTAAGTACATACCTCTGATAGTATCGATAGTGGCACCATCCGACAACAACGGTGATAACAAACCTTTAAAACTTAAAAGGTGCTTCAACCTTTTAAAGTTAGTTGGGGATTTGCTAGGGTAAGTTGTACTAGGACAATAACATTTAGTCCCAACACTTTACAAAATATTTTCGCTGCAACTGGTACTTCAGCTGCAACTTAGGGTTTTATGAGAAAAAACCCTAATTTTTCAAACTTTAAATTTTGAAATTCTAATCCAGGGACTAGATGCGTTGGACTGAGGTGAGTAGGCTGGTTCAACCAGTTTTTAGAAAATCCAAATTTTACCCTTTGAAAATGTGCTTGCGAAAATCTGGACTGGTACTTCTGGTTTTTTGGTACCAGCCAAAACTAGGGTTTGACTTTTCAGAGTATCTGGCCACTTAAAAGGTGCGCTCAAGGTGCCAAAAGTTTCACTAGGGTAGGGCGCACTTCCCTAGGTGGTTTTTAGTCAGAAATTCCTCTCCAATAATAAATCCTAATTTTCTTGTATGACAACAATGATGTTTTTAATTACCCAGTCAAAGATGGTCTCTATAGTTTAACTCTGATACCATGTTAAATTTAGAGCTGCTATTAAATTCTTTTCAATTTACTAGACAATAATAGCATAAGCAGGATCACTGAAAGAAACACAATCACAAGGTACACAACATTTATCCTGGGAAACCCTCATGGGGGAGAAAACCCAACAAAAACTTAATATAGATTGTCACTACAATGCCAAGACAATAAACCATACACTAGATAATATCCAAGACTAAGCAATGAGCCTCTCTCTCCTTCTTCCGACAACTGCAACTTTCTTCAAACTTGCGCACTAGATGAGTGACTTGAGTGAGTGAACAAATGAGGAACACTCCTCACTTATTAATACTAGTTGGTAGGAGCTAGGGATGGGTTTCTTCATCAAGCAGGACCGACCTCTTCACTTAGTGGTTATAACCACTTTAATTAGGCTTGGGGGTCGACTTCTTAATTAGCATGATATAATTAGGGTTTGACCAATCCACAAAAGGGGATTTGGTCATACATAAGCCTGGACGTGATCAATCCACAAAAGGGGATTGATCTATAAGTAAATGACTCAATAATAAATAGAATACTCTTTGCAGTTACAATATTTCAACACCACCAAGGTGAAACGTGGCAGAACGCATAATGTCCAAGCATATGTCATGAAATCTAAAGCAGTCTAAGATACAACATACTCAAAACGCCTCAAATATTGAAATGACACTCACCATAATACCTGACTTGTACCTCATGGAGCAAGGCTCAGTTCCTTTTGGAAGCCAGCTGGTGTGGTGGATGCCATCCTAAAAATTCTGACCTTTGTGGTGGTGAGAAGGGTCTCCATTTGTGCAAGTGGGTGCTACAAGCTGCCTACCTCTCGGCACTCCATGTCTGCAACCTGAGGGCCTCGAGACATCACCTCCTTAGTTATCCCTAAAAGTTGGGGATAACACTGTTCAACAAGCCTCTTGTGAAAGTGTTGCAAATGGTGATAAACCTTCCATGGGTTTTGTCTATGAGTCTATGGATAAGGCCAAAGAGGAAATAAAGTCAACATATGGGGATAAAAGTTAGAAGAATCTTCCTCTATAGAGAATCATTGATGAAATATGGAACAAACATCTCCATAGACCTTTACTTGCAACCAGCTATTACTTAAATCCAAGGTATATAATTTCAGAGTTTTTAAGTTCTGTTATTCATTACAAATGTTTAACCAAATATTCAAATTCAAGTGATGAATATTTTTTGTCTTTTGAACTTTTAAGGTACCATTATACACAAGATTTTGAAGCAGATGGGGAGGTAAAAAACTGATTGTACAGATGCATTGAGCACATGGTCTTTGATCCCAAGATACAAGATGAGATGCATAACAAGCTCCTCCATTTAATGAGAGAGCATTGGTACATTTGGCATGTCTATGGCTATACGAAGCAAATCAAGGGATCCACTAGGTAAGAAAGTTCAAAGTTTTCAAATTATATTATTCATTGCAAAAGTTGAGTCAAAGTTTCAAAGTCATTTGCTGAAAATATTCTTTCCCTTCAACTCTTATTGCAACCTATTGGTGGGAACAATTTAGTGGCAAGTGCAATGATTTGCAAAAGTTTGTAAATTGGATATTGAGCTAGACATGCAGTGCTTCTAGGTGTGAACATAATTGGAGCATTTTTTATCATATACACACCAATAAGCATAATTGTTTGGAACAAAAATGGTTGAATGATATGGTTTTTGTTCAGTACAATCTTAGGTTGAGGCACAACTAGTCGCTGAAGAAGACCTGTGAATCAAACAAAGTAGACTTGAATGAATTTGATCCCTTGTTAGAGTGGGTTGTGGAGAGTCAGACACCACCATTTGACAATGAAGAACTTTCTTGGATGGACTTGGATCCACTTCCATAACTAGAGGTACCACTACCTTCAAGGCCATGGGAATCAACCTGAAATCCCACTATAGAGTCTAGTCATATTGAGGAGGAGGATGAGGATGCGGATTTTGATGATTCTACCTAGTACTAGTAATAGTACCATATGATCAGATTGTAGAGTCTAGAGTCTAGACTATGTCACTATAGTTTCTCATTAGTACTATACTTATTTTTGGACTCTAGAGGCCATTTAGAGCCTCCTTGTTGATGTATTTTGGTTCAGAGATGTATTGCACTTAGTGCTATTTTGGTTATATGCACTCTTACTTGCTATATAAATGATAAACTTTGCATATTTGTGTATAAATGGTTTGGATTCATATGGATGCACATGAATCTATATGTTTTTTTCAAGATTTGAATATTTTATGTAATTTTTGGTCGACCGATTTTTTTTTTGTTCTAATCCGGTTCACATTTTTGGGGTCGAGCAGTTCAGTTCTAGTAACATTGATGTCAATGCATCAGGGTTCAACAAGATCCTCTTTCACTTTAGCATTGAAATTGACAATAATAATTACCTTTTCATACTAAATATTTGAGTGGGCTTCGAGTGTCTGACATGTAAAAAATGGGCTTATAACAACCAATCAATTTGCTTCATGGCTAGTGACTAGAGGTACAAGGCTTGTGGGATTTTTAAAAGGGTATTTTGTGAATATTTGCACATCTTTCCATGTACAAAAACACATTAAAATGCACAAATTTCGTACAACCACTCAAGCCATTGAAAGGGGGCTAAAAAAAGTTGACTTTTATCTAAATGTCAAGACTCAAATAGATGTTTAAAATTATATTTTACATTTCATTTTCTGTAACAAGCATGTACTCTGTCCACTTGAGAATCTATGATTATTATGGAGTTCAATTTTTGTATGTTTATTTAAAACCTATTTAGGTGCACTTTCTTGAATTTCCCTTGCTAAAAATGTTGGGGTATATTTTCTAGTACATTTTTGGTCCTTGTACTCATATCTTGTAAATGTGGTAGAAATAATTGAACCATTTTAGGAGGTCATTTCATTTTCTTTTCCAAGGAAAACCTCATGGGGAAACCTCGAGCACCTTTCCACATTTTATGGATGATAGCTAGTGCAAATTCGTTGACATTGGTTATGATCCCTGGTAGGGATATCAAATGAGGCATGCAACAGAGGTAGCAGGCCCAGAGGATCAACCCCAAGACCTCTTGCATGAAGCTCAAATCATTCAACCACTTGAGTTAGTCTACCGTGCTATTCAAGAGGTCATTTCATACAATAAATTTGGAGAAATTATCGAGGCATTGAAATGCAATTACCAACTTATAATGAGAAATTTATATGGACTTTGACGATCTATTCCCAGTAAGTCAAACTTGAAGGTATTTGTGGGTACTTGATTAGTTCACTATTAGACAAAATGAAAGAGTGCCACTCATGAGAGTGGATAAATGTAAAAATTAGCACATAAGATCTAAGGATATTCAATAAATATGTTGCTTCATATTCCATGGATCATATTCACAATGAAAGAAAGAGTCTTGTCCCTACCCTAAATGTTTTCCAACTCTTGTTCTTTACCTCTCACCTCTCCCCAGTCCTTAGCTATCACCTATTGTCCACTCTTAATCCATGCCCCGATTTCCTTTCACACATGTTTGTCACATTATTATGCCTATTTTTGTGTGTAACCTTATCACAATTGTCAAGTCCTTACCTTTTCATACTCAAGTAAGGTATAACTTATAATCCTTAGCTATCACCTATTGTCCACTCTTAAGCCATGCCCCATTTTCCTTTCACATATGCTTGCCACATTATTATGCCTATTTTTGTGTGTAACCTTATTGCAATTGTCAAGTCCTTACCTTGCCATACTCAAGTAAGGTATAACCTACAGTTCTTAGCTATCACCTATTGTCCACTCTTAAGCCATGCCCCATTTCCTTTCGCACATGTTTGTCACATTATTATGCCTATTTTTTTTCTTTAACCTTATCGCAATTTTCAAGTCCTTACCTTGCCATACTCAAGTAAGGGATAACCTACCCTTCTAGTTGAGGTAAGTTGATTCAATTAGATTCAATTGGAGTAAGTTACAATAAGAGTATAGACTTGTTAACATGATGAGGGCTAGATTAGACATTCTTGAAATGAATGAAGCCAAAATCATAAGCATAGGACATGATAATATTGAGGGCATGATATATATATATATATATATATATATATGTCAATTTTTTTCATTATTAAAAAGAGAAAACTACATTGGTGTGCTTATATCTAGCCTCAAAGGCCAACCAAGACTGAAATACCTTGGTGACACTCTAGGATATATCCAAAAAGAAGTTGAGGGGACTCCGACATTCAAGTTAAATGGCCCATTAAGAGGCAATCCACCTCACATGTTCACTGTCTAAACAAATGTTCAAAGACTAACTGAACAATATGCTAATATTGTTGAATTTTGAATTAAACTCCTACCAAAGGTATAGGGAATGGCCATATCAACTAGTGCAAAGAACGTCTTTATTAATGTGTAAGGTCACGATGTATGAGAGAGAGAGAGAGCCCCAAGGGTTAGCTTAATCATTGGAACCATCCGCTAAAGGCATGTTGCAAATG
This sequence comes from Picea engelmannii, assembly GCA_009831015.1. Lineage (NCBI taxonomy): Eukaryota > Viridiplantae > Streptophyta > Pinopsida > Pinales > Pinaceae > Picea > Picea engelmannii. The sequence goes on from ML799617.1 coordinate 258,421, forward strand.
GGGAAGTCATAGGTTCGAGTCCCACACGTGGGGAGGTCATAGGTTTGAGTCATATGGGATTACTAGTGTTAATGTTGGCGCTTGATCCTCCTTCCATTCTAAAATTACGGTAAACAAGGGGGAGTGCTCCATAAGGTAAAAATTACCGAACTTTAGACCATTAATATCCTTTACGCTGATTAAGCCTTCGGGTTAACCAAACTTGACTTTGTTCCTCGATAATATATATTATATATCAAGTTATGTCTTTTCATTATGTCCATTTAATATTACTACTATTCTAACTATTGTAGTTAATTTAATTGATGTTATTTTATCACCAAATAAGTACATAACAAAGTTCCATTCATTGAAATGCTTTATCCTTAAAGCACAATCGATGCCAGACACTTCCCCTCTAATTAACAATGTGACATATGAACTAGATGGACTCTAATGTTTTTCCAAGATGTAATTCCTGTATTTGTGAGATATTTTATTTAACTTTCTTGTGGGAATAATGATCTTAGCATGCATTGAGTTACTTCAGTGATCTTGATTCTATCTTGGATTGCCAAAGTGTAAACATTGTAATGATGAAAAAGGTTAGATGACATAGTAGTATAGCAATAACATTATCACAAATTTGATGATTCAATTAGATTGCCATAATCGATTCTTAATCATTCTTTATCTTAATAATCGATGCTTAATCATTCTTTATCTTAAAACAAAGTTATTGACTTAACGAGAAATGTGACCTCAAAAGGAGAATCTAACCTTTAAAACCCATATTTTTGCATTAAAAACATGAAAATCAACTCCCAAATAAAAAAGTGGCACTATCTGTAACACCTTTTTTTTTTTCTAACCGGGTCAAAATTACAACATTTTTTAAGCATGGCCTTCAAAACTCATATAGTTACTCAAGAAAGCCTTAAAATCAACACCTAAATAAAAAAAATGATGGTACCTAAAACAAAATGCTTTTTTCTAAACGTTAAAATTATACATAATTTGAAATCTTATTTTTAATAGTTGGCACCATTAAAACAAAAACCTCAAAATCAACCATCAAATTGAAAAGCATTGTTACCAGTAGCATCCATGCTAAAATTGGTGTATTAAATTGACACATTTTTTAAAGTGGTAAAAGAAATAATCACTACTCAAAATCATAAAGTCAACCCTTAAATGCTTACTTTTTAAATTTTAGTTTATCACTCCAAGCACAAGATAATACATAATGCCATGAAAATATCACCCTATACTTTAACATCACTTTTTAATATATATTTGTTTACTTTTAATTAAAAAATAAATACAAATTACATTGAATGAAACATAAATTATTTCTTAAAAGTATTGTTACATTGTCCATATTCAAAACATATGAGCTAAGAAATTTTATTATATTCTCCATAATAAAAACATATAATTCATAAAACGTAGAAATGATTCATAACTTCATGTATGATCATATGTAAGTTAAATGCTCATTTATGGTTACCATACAAACATCACATGGATAAAAAATGCACAAAATGTTTCATACACTTATTCAGATTGACTTATGGATTCTGAAATACCATCAGAGTCTACATTGTCTCCAGATGAATGATTGGATGAAGATGTAGATGATCCATACTCTTCTCTATTGTCGATGAATGCACCATCTGAGTCTACATGCATGTCCAACATTTTATATGTCAAAAGCCTTTTAGATCTATGACTAGGTTCAACAGATTCCCATCTTGCAGTTATTTCTTGTGGAAACAACCTCTTGATAATATCTATTGTCCTGGAGCGAAGAGTTCCTCTCTTTGTCAAATTGAATTCATAAACAAGTATGTCAACATCCTTTAATTTTAAAAGGCCAGTGTGACGACAAGTTGTATTTTGACCTTTTATTTTTCTCTTTCTACTGACATGTTTCTCAACTAACATCTCTTGCTTGTACACACCATTGA